>CM053607.1:6108214-6134851 GCA_028646535.1 Procyon lotor
TTGAGCTCTCTGCTCTCTCTCCAATAAATAAATAAAATCTTTAAAAATAAATAAAATACAATTTTATTTATATCATTTCCTTATATATTCTAGATATTTTTCTGGTAAATAATCATGTGTTTTTCCAGTCACCTATCCCATATATCTCTTAACCTTCCCACATTGTCCATCACTGAATAGAAATATTAATTCCGGGGGGCCTGGCTGCCTCAGCTGGTTAAGCATCTGACTCTTGGTTTTGGCTCGGGTCATGATCTCATGGGTTGTGGGATCGTGCCCCACACTGGGCTCTGCATGGGGCTCCTAGTTCAGGGGGCAATCTCCTCGATAGATTCTCTCCCTCTGCCTCTTCCCCCTCCTTGCATGCTCTCTCTATCTCTCTCAAAATAAATAAATCAGTCTTAAGAAAATACTAATTCTGATGCAGTCTTATCATGTCAACTGGTTCTCTAGTGGTTTTTGCTTTTTTTTTTTTTAAAGTTGTTCAAGAAAGCATTTCTTATCCTGACATCATTAAGATACTTGCCAAGATTTTATTCTATAATTTTATAGGATTTTCTCTCACAATCAATTTCTAAAACATCAGAAGTTTTATATCTTCTATTCATAGTAAGCCAAGTCTCCTTGCAAGTTATACTACTTTGATCACATACCAAAGGCAAATATATTCGTGGAGATCTTTCTGGAATCCTCTGCAGCGGTGATCTGTCTATATTTTCCTGAACAAGTTTACATGGATTTATTACTGTGAAATCAATCTTATTATATGGTAAGACCTTACTATTTTAATTGTATATTGAAAATAAGAGAATTAATTTTAAAACATTCCAGTCTATATTGCACAACGTCATATGGAAACATTAATTTCTTGACAATGACTAGAAGGAATGCATTGTTAGGTTACCATAAACACATTCATATATTACCATGGATAAAGACTCTGTTCACCACGTTTACACTGAAGCAAAAACATTTATTTTTAATATAAGAGGGAGTTTTACAAGGTTCAAAGTTTCTTACAACTAAAATCTGATGCCAAGTCACAGTTTCCTCATTTCTAAAATAAAGGAATGGACAAGATGACTTGAAGGTCTGTGTAAGCGCTAAAATTTTTATGAGCCTATAAAAGTCACCCAAATAGAAATTTTAGTGAAAAAAATAGGTAATTTCCCCGTCTCTATTTCTAGACAAATTTCCTAGAAGGTAGGATTTCCTCATGCATTCACCTTCATGCCTGTCTCAAACATAAGATCATATGCAGACCACCTAAAGATATAGAAGAATATCCATCATTCCCCAATGGGTTACTTAAAAATTAAAAGCAAAACCAATACAGGACAATGAAATTTTAAGTTAAAGTAATACCTACTAGTATAGCTTGCTTTAAGACTGAAGATGAGCAACTTAATAAAACATAAGCTAAAAAGATGAGACATACTTCATCAAACAAAAATGCTCTTTCTAAAACGGCATTGCCCAAATATGTCCTTAAGAATCAATTTTATATAAGGGTAAAAAGATACTCTCCTATGTCTAAACATTATAGAAGATTTAATTGAAATATTTTTGTGTGATTTTGAAGACAATGGTACATCATTTTTAGTATATATTGTTATTTAAATAAGATTATATGGAATATCACTTAAGATCATCCTGGTAACTTACGATTATGCCCATTTCCCATTAGGCCAAATTTAGTTTCTTTATACACTTTAGAGGCTATCTATTGTAAGTCATCAAAAATGTAAAAGATTTTACTTTGGGGCATTAAAGAAGCAATTTCAGTATCACTGTGTTAAAATGAAGCAACATTACAAACTCCCCAGAATGGCTGCAATAAGGACAGATAATACTAAATGCTGTCTGGGATGTAGAAAAGCTGTAACATTCATACGCTGCTCCTGTGTGAATGCACAACGATACAGTCATTTTGGAAACCAGTTTGGCCATTTCTTAAAAATTAAACATAAATGCACCATACCCAGAAATTACATTTCTATGCATGTACCCGTGAAAAATAAAAATGTATGCCTACACAAAGATGCTCATGCAAATGTTCACGGAAGCATTACTCATAATAAACCAGAACTGGAAACAATAGAAATGATCATTAACTGGCAAATGGGTAAACAACATGTGGAATCTCGATACAGGGGAATATTAGTCAGCAATTAAAAGGAATGAACTACTGATACACGCTAAAACTTGGATGACTCTCAAAAGTATTAGAACAAATGGTAGAAGCCAGAGGCAAAAGATTAAATACGGTGTGATGCCATTTTTACGAACTGTTTAGGAAAGGCTTTGATGTTATAGAGTCAGAAAGCAGAGTAGTGATTCCCTACAACTGAGGTTGGGAACAGGAAGTAACTTGAAAAGGGCATGAAGGAGAGTCTAAAACTGGACTATGGTAGAGAAGTCCTTCCAAGAATGGAGGAATGAAGAATTCCAGGAGCCCCTACCCCAGTGAAACAAACATAACTGGTGACAATGATTTTTAAAAATCAATAACCATTTAACTTAGTCTCCGGAAACTGTCTTAAAGGCATAATACAAATGGAGAAACATTTACTTAAGATCATCAACTAAATCTTGGTAAAAAGGGGATATTCAGCACACTCCCCTCCTTTCGGATAAGTGTGAGGGAAGCTCTACTCTGAATGCCTGGGGCAAAAAGACAGGACTCTCTCTCTCTCTCATCACCTCTAAGTCCAAGGAGATGGTTTCTTTTCAGGAAGAGTGAAATACCAGCGTTATTTATCCCTGTACCTGTTTCTTGCAGAAACTCTATCTCAGGCAAATGCGACCGAGGAGCCTGGAGCAGTCTTCCTTTACCCAGTTCAACTTAGAGGGTGGAAGCTCCATCATGTATGGAACAACTGCCAATGTTTGGCTCTGACTGTCCTTGTCCCAGCTCACTTGCAAGGAGGAGGGTCCATACTGGGAGAGGCAGGCTAGGAAGACTAAGAATTTCCATCCCAGCCTAGCGCCCCTCTCATAGAGTAGCAGTACCACTCCAGAAGTGTTCCACTCTTCCGGCCCCTTCTTCCAGAGCTTTGGTGCAGATGTTCTGCACAAAAGGAGAGACAAGCATAAGACCAAGAGAGCTCCAGTGCACTCCCTAAAGAGATTGACTATGGTTGAAAAAGAGCATGGAGAAGTTCAAGCCTCAGGGTTTACTGAAAACAGTGAAGATCTTGGTGGTGAGCAATGAAGAGAAGGCTGGCAGTTCCACGATAGTAATAAAGAAAGTGGTAGACCAGCTTGAAGTTTGCCAGAGAGAATCCAGGAAAGAGAGAGCTAGGAAGACACTTCCTGGGTTGGAGCAAATCCTCAAAGTCTGGGGAGATCAAAGAAAGTCGACCACAATGAGATGGTGAAATGTGCACATGCCTCAGGATGCAGTCTCTGAGGAATAACATCAGATGCTAAATAGGGAAAACAAACTTCACCAAAATAGCCTAACCAAGTTTCTAAAGAAATAAAAAAGCAAACAAAAGAAACAACCAATCTAGATGTATGTCTGGGGGGGAGAGGGAGCAATATCCAGAACGACTGCAATATATTACTTAAAATGTCAAGTTTTCAACAGAAATGTTATGAGACATACAAAGAAACAGGGAACCATACAAAGGACAAATAAAGCAGACATTGGAAAACTGCAGCTGAAGGAGTCCAGATGGTAGATTTCACAGACGGAGATTTCAAAGCAGCTGGTACAAACATGTTCAAAGGACTAAAGGAAACCGTGCTTGAAGAATAAAAGGAATGTATGACTTATGACTAATCAAACATGGAATATCAATAGATAGAAATTATCAAAAAGGACCAAAGTAAATTCTTGACTTGAAAAGTACAGTCACTGAAATCCAAGATTCACTAGAAGGGATCCACGGTAGATTGGATGGCAGAAGCAACATGCAGTAAACTTGAAGACAGACCAAGAAAATGACACAACCCAAGATTCTGGAGAAGAAAGGAATGGAGAAACATGAACAGAGCCTCAGAGAATTGGGGAACACCATTATGCATTCCATCCTACATGTAAAGGGAGCACCAGAAGGACAGGAGAGATAAAATGAAATAGAAAAAAAATCAAACAAATAATTATTTTAAACTTTTTCAGCGTCAATAGAAAACATTAATCTACAAATCCAAGCAGCTCTGTTTGGATTTGAGTTTTACCCCTATAAATAAATAGGGTAAACTCAAAGAGATTCATACCCAGAAACATCATAGTTCTAATGTTAAAAGAGAAAGACAGTGAGAAGTCTTAAAAACAGCAAAGGAAAATTAATCAACAAAATTAAGTTGACTTCTCACCTGAAACAATGGAGGCAAGAAAGCAGTGACATAAAATATTCCAAGTATGGACAGAAAAAAACTCGCAACCAAGTATCTTATATTCATAAGTATAAGTATCTTATATCAATATAAGTATCTTATATTCAGCAAAACCATCTTTCAAAGTTGAAAGTCAAATAAATACATTCTTAAATAAACAAAAACTGAGAGATTGGTTGTCAGTACACGCACCTTGCAAGAAATACTACGGAAAATTCTTCAGGATAAAAGCAGGTGACACTGGACATTAATTTGAATCAAAATGAAAAAAGTCAAAGAACTGCCAGTCAAGGGAATTATGTACTTGTAAAAGTGTAAAAGCTTATTTCTTTCTTGTTCTTTTTAAATTGACTTTAAAAGCAACTGCATAAAACAATATGTATATCTTTGCAATATTGCTAATACAGTATATAGAAAGAGTCTACTTGAAAAAAAAACGCACAAAGTAAGAAGATGGAGGAATGCATTATTAAGTAAGAAATGACACTAGAGGGGTACCTGGGTGGCTCAGTCGTTAAGTGTCTGCCTTCGGCTCAGGTCATGGTCCAGGGTCCTGGGATTGAGTCCCACATGGGGCTCCCTACTAGTCAGGAGGCCTGTTCTCCCTCTCCCACTCCCCCTGCTTGTGTTCCTGCTCTCTCTCTCTCTCTCTCTCCATCAAATAAAGAAAGAAAATCTTAAAAAAAAAAGAGAGAGAAATGAAATGATACTAGATGGTATACTGAATAGTCAGAAACAAAGAGAACCAGAAATTGTAAAAAAAAAAAAAAAAAAAGATTAATATGACAAATTCTGTAAACATATTCATGCTCTCTTTTCCTCTAAAGACATAAATTGTATAAAGTGTATATATAACAATATATTGTTGGTTTGGGGTGGAATGTAGAACAACATCAGCACAAAAAATGGGAAAAGAGAAATGAGCTATATAAGAATAGCTTTTCTATAATTCACTGGAATTATTAAGTCAGTATAAATCTCATAAATTAATTGTTCATTTCCTTTTTTAAAGATTTTTTATTATTTACTTATTTGACAGAGACAGAGAGATCACAAGCAGGCAGAGAAGCAGGCAGAGAGAGGGAGACAGGGGGAGGCAGGCTCCCCGCTGAGCAGAGAGCCTCATGCAGGTCTTGATCCCAGGACCCTGATATCATGACCTGAGCCAAATCACGATGTTGGATGCCTAACTGACTGAGCCACCTAGGTGCCCCTGTAGTCCGTCTTCTTATTAACCTGATCTTTCTCCTTGAGCAGGCATACGGGAAGAGAGAGATGTTTCCTTATGAGGCTGTCATTCGGAGTGCGTAATTATTTGTAAAGCACATGAACAATTTCACCACGATAGTGGAAAGATGGCTATTCTTTTCATGCTGGTCCTCATGGCACAGCCAGCAACTTGAGAAACATCTTCGTGTACGTTGGCGGATGCTGAGAGCTCATAAGGGACACGGTGCCAGGCCCTGGGCATGCCTTGTGACTTTGGCTATGTTCTTAGTCCAATATCCAGCTGATAGAATCAGCCTCGTGCTTCTGTCCCACACAACTTCCATGCCTCCTTTCCTAGCTCCTGGAATCCAAAGGATCCATCTTCTCTACTTTCAAGAAATCATACACTCACCAGAACGAGGTCATTTTACCTTTAAAAAAAAAATAAACGCATTCTTTTAGCCTCAGTGGAACTAAGGCTCATACACACAACCACACAGCAGGTGGGCTGCCTCCCCTTCTTGAAAGCACTTAGAAACTTCACAATTGATTCTCTTGTGAATTCACATCTCAGGACGTTGGGGAATAGAAACCAGAGAAGCATTTTGCCCTTTGGTTCCACGGAGATGTGAAGGGCATGCACGAGCTCCTGTCTTGCTCCTCAGTCCCAGCCCTGGGCACTATCTGTGCACTTCTACTCTAACTCTTTCTCTGGAAGGAGGTGAGATGACCAACCAGGGATCCTCAAAAGAGAATGTGAGTTCTCAACACACAGATTGCTGTTTCTCTGCAATCTCACACTGAATTCTGAAAGATCAGGAAAACTGAATATTTTACTGTTTTAAGTAGGTGGTAGTTGAACACGATACGATGAAATGGCCCTGAAAGTATGTGACAAGTGACAAGAAGATTCACAGAAATTCTGTGGAATTACAGAGCATTTAATATTTAAGGGAAAACTGGGAGAAAATGGGCCAATGATGGAAGTGAGAAGAATCATGGGAAAGGGAAGATAAGAGCAATGATGCTAGAAAAGCCAGGGTGGAAAGCAGCTTCCTAAGTGTGTAGCCCACAGTATCAGATGCTTTCAATAGGTCAATAGTCAGGAAACAAAAAGAGGCTATTATTTTGGCAGCCTGGAGATCAGGAGCCTTTTGAGCAATTTTAATGTCATATTGTGGGCAGAAGATAGAGCCAACAGGTTAAAAGATCAATAGGAAATGAGGAATTAGAGGTGAAGAGTACTCAGCAACCTTTCAAGACATGTGGTGGTGACAGCAAGGAAGGGATAGTTTGAGAAAGGAAAAAAAATAAGCAAAGATATTTTTTTCCTTGTAAATTTAAGATAGAATGATTTAGGCACTTTTTAGGCAAAAAAAAAAAAAATGGAAACCTCGAGAAGGAAAATAAGGTTAAGAAGCAAGACTCACAAGAATATGGAACACAAAGGAGTGTGGGGGGTAGTGTGGTTAAACATTACCTTTAGAGAGAAGAAAACACCCTCGCTGAGAGGGTGACAACTCGACGGAGAAGTGAGAAGCTAGAGTCGTGGGGCCATCTCCTCAGCCTGAGGGGAGTTAGGGGGCAGGAAGCTTGCGGAAGGTAGGATATGGAGGGGAGAAATAAGGCTCACCAGGAATTATGTTTAGTATTTCCTGAAATAATTTCATGGGAGCTTTCAGAGATCAGCTGTGATTAGAAAAGAGAGAAATTCATAATTTCTGAGGGCTTGTTGGGGATAAGGCATTTCTATTATTAACTTCCATGGCTTTCCAAATTGCTCTGGCTTCCTTTTCAGAATTGCCACAACTTCCCAGCCACAGCCCGGCATTCGATATGCACGATACTTCTACTGTTTATTGTTTTGTTTTTACGATTATACTAGAGGAAACGGGTCCCTTGAATCCCTCACAGGAAAGGAGATACTCTTTCTCTCATAATGTACATTGGCTTTTTTGGTTTTTTGTTTTTAAACTGTGATTTCAGGCCTCCTGTCGGTCTGGCTTTGCAGACACACTGCCCAGGACTGAAGGCTCCCTGGGTCCTGCCAAAGGATCAGCCCTCACCCCACGCTGCCCCTTCCATCCCGGCTTTGTTCAGCAAGGATTATGACTTTCTCTTCCCTCTACGTCACATCATAAATCACAGCTCTTCCATTAATCAGAAGTCTTCTAGGAATGGGTTCAACTCCTCATGTTCTGAAGCCCTTCCAGCATTAGGACCTGAATCCCGACTCATTCATGACGCTGCTGTCACTTTAGGGGAATTTTCGAGGGGATGAAAGGAGAATGAGAAAAATCTGCCTCTTAAATGAACACTGCAGATGATCCTTTGAAAATAACCGACTTAGCATGTATATAATACTTCCAATAGAAACTAAACACCACATACACACACAGAGACACGGACACACACAAAATCAACCTGCATATGAGCTGACTACCGGATATCAGCTGGGGCACCTGGCTGACTCCATTGGTAGAGCACGTGATTCTTCATCTCAAGGTCATGAGTTCAAGACCCATTTTGGGTGTGGGGCCTACTTAAAAAAAAGAATATGTTATAGCTGTAACTACCGCCAGTCTCAAAGCTATTCTTACCCCAAGATCCTTCTACAGAAAATACCAGCTTTGTCTTCCCTTTTGTCCTATTCTGGGATAAATTTTGTGAAGGAGGACAGTGCTATATCCATCCAGCTCCTGGTTATAGCAGAGACTTGAAGTCCTTGGTAATTATAGAATTAAGCCTTTTACTAAAAAAAGAATATAGACTTGGGGTGGGAGAAGTTGTACAAATGATAAATATGCACCAATAAGAGGCCTTTAAGATCATGCGGGCAACTTTCAGTTGAGTATTTCCACTCCCTCTTGATTATTTCCCATCTTTGGGAACAAGTACAACTTGGCAAGCTACCTCTCCTGCCTGAAATAGTGTAACACTGTTAATCAAAGAAAATCAGGTCCAATGTTCAAGTCTGGAAGACACTCCTGAAACATTATAAAGTGTGTCATCTTGGAAACCAGCTGGAGCGCAACCATTTGGAGCAGATCTATTTCTCAATATGTGCAGAGAGTAAGCTTAAGACGCACGCGCTGGTGTTGAATGAAGCATGAAGAAAGAGCACCGGAGACCACATAAATATCGAGCAATGACCTTCCGTTTGGAAGTTGGAGGCAATTCTTCACGTGGGCTTCTCTGCATTTAGAATTTATTTCTCTGGGTTCCAAGGTATTGGTGGATTGTCATAGGAATAAATAATATCATGATCCAGAAAACCATAGGGGAAAGAGGGTGACTGGAACAAAAAAAGAAGTTATTACTTCAAATAAGTAGCGATTTCAGAATAATAAGACAGCCAATTCATTTAGTGGTTGCAAAGTTTTAAAAGAGAAGTAACACCTTCTAAATGCAATCACGACCTTGGAAAATATTTAGTTAATTTTGTCTATCTTTTAATTTATTTTTAAGACTTTATTTATTTGTTAGAGAAAGAGAGCAGAGGGAGAAGCAGACTCCCCACTGAGAAAGGAGCCCCTGATGCGGCACTCGATCCCAGGACCCTGGGATCATGACCTGAGTAGAAGGCAGGCACTTAATGGACTGAGTCACCCAGGTGTCCTTTTTTTTTTTAATCAAAGATTTATTTACGTGTGTGTGTGTGTGTGTGTGAGAGAGAGAGAGAGAGAGAGAGAGAGAGAAAAGCAGACATCCCATTGAATGCAGAATCTGAGGTGGGGCTGTATCCCATGACCCTGAGATCATGACCTCAGCCGAAATCAAGACCTGGACTCAAGACCTGGACACTCAACCAACTAAGCCACCTAATTCTATTTCTAAATGCCCACTGAGTTTTATTTAAATAACTAATCTAAAGTGTATTAAAAAGAGTTCTTGTCAATGAACCATTTTAATAGAACACATAATTTGTGAGTAAAGAGCTATACTAAAAAACCGGGTTGGTAATAGCCTCTCTAAAAAAAAAATGATGACAAATGCCCCATAGTAGTGGAGACATTGGCTTTTGCTCAAACTCTATTTCATCTTGAGAATATGCAAATCAATACTTTTCTCCCAATGACTTTTCCTGCAAAATTTTATATGACAAGTTGCTCTTTTTTGAATTGCTTCTTATTTGTTTATCAAAATATCTTAGTATACAATTCCACCTCCTTAGCCTCAGAACGATGTTACTATGAAGGACACTGGCATACACAAAGTATTGGGCAGTATCAATTTCTAACTCATCGAGTCTCAGTCCTTATTTTGAAAATTATCATGACTTTTATATTTTAACAACATAAAAAAATGATATGCCTTAAAAACCAATTGGTCAATCTCGTCACCAAATAATAACTACTTGTAAGGTCTACACATTTATGTTTTTAAAAATTATTACTTATGATTTCGTTTTCACACTCGCTTAGGTTTCTCCTTCCTCCATTCAAAACCTATTACAGAATTACCAAAATGTGTTATCTTGAAAATGAGACCCAAAGATTATCTCATCTGTAGCCTCACTTTATAGGTAAGACCATCAGGGCTCAGAAAAGTAATGTAATTTGGATACAGGTTTAATCTGCCAAGAAAAGTAATACCTTATAATAAGTCAAATGTAAAGAACTGGTCTTCAAAGTCTTTGAATTTAATGTGAAAAGATAATGCCCCCCCCCCCTTTTTTCAAATGAATTAGT
Organism: Procyon lotor; assembly: GCA_028646535.1. Taxonomy (NCBI): domain Eukaryota; kingdom Metazoa; phylum Chordata; class Mammalia; order Carnivora; family Procyonidae; genus Procyon; species Procyon lotor. The sequence goes on from CM053607.1 coordinate 6,118,459, forward strand.
TTCAGATTTGTTTCAGTTTTGTTAAAGCATTCTTAGAACTTAGATGACTTGAGCCAGATGAAGGGTTCCAGGTTCCCTGTTACTAGCGCCCCACCCCCCGGGGGTGGGGGGTGTTACTGGCTTCTGTCCCAGCCTGGGTTTGGCAGATTCTCCCTGGAGCTATATAATGTACACGTCCCCAGACCCAAGCATTCTGCCCAGGGCTCTTTCACTAGAAAACTCAGCTCCTTGGAAAGCTAGCAACATTGACTTGAGGTATTTCCTTTTATGTTTGCTCATCTTTTTTTTATGCCTTAGGTTTTACTTTCCCTTAAAAAAAAAAATTAGCCAGAAACACTAAGCATTAGTCTAAGAAATCACAGCTACTCCAGTAACAGACTGGGTGTCTTAATTCTCCTCCTGGACTCTATACAAGCCCTTAAACTGTCTGGTGCTCATTTTGTTCTCCAGTTCTTGAAAGTCCTTTGAATCCTAAATCTGCTCCCTGGAAAAAGTTGGCAAGTACACACCAACTATCCCTATAACTGAATAGAAGCTTGGGCTCCCACTGGCCCCAACTTTGGAAGAAGGTTAGTTTCCCCTTGCTTCATAAGAAAAAGGAAAAATTTCCCTGACCTATGACAATATAAATAGCCTTCTGGTTTGGGCCAGAAGTGAGAAGGGATACTTGCAAAACCAAAGAGACAGAATGTCCCAATATAAACCTTTTTAATCACTAGTTTTCAAGAAAGGCGATTCTGCCTCCAAGAGACATTTGCAATGTTCAGAGATGTTTCTGGTTGCCCAGACTGGAGTGAGGAGGGGCTACCTAGCCATCCCGTTATCAAGTGGTCAGAAGCCAAAGGTGCACCTGGACATCCTATAATGCATAAGACACCAAGCCCATCCAAAATACCAATGCTAAGGGCTAGAACCTTGATCTAAATTCTTGCTATTCAGATTGTTGTCTCTGGCAGCCTCCTCCTCCAGGAGCTTACTGGAAACCTGAGCCCCATCAAACTACACCAAGATGGCCAGGTGATTCAGGTAGATGGTCAAATTGGAGAAGCACAGACTACATCACACTTACACAATCCTTGAGTGTTCTAAAATATCATCTTTCTTATGCCCCAAAAGAATACCCTTAACTTAATAACAGGCTCACTGTTCCAGCATCCTGTCTCTACTTTAATAGTATTGTTATTACCAGTAATTCCACTGGATATTACATTGTTACATACAAAAAAAAAAAAAAAACCAAACCCTCATTGCTCAATAATATGGAGAACTCTATATATGGAGGACGTAAGTGCCCTGGAACATCTAATAGGATAATGCACCTTAAAAATCTCTCAGAAAAAGCTATCATGTATACCATTTCTCCAAATAATTTAACTACAGGATCTGTTTCTCCTCAGAGCCTTTAATAGGTCTAGGTTTTCACAGAACACATTTTCCTTCTCTCCGCATAAGAACTAGGGAGGAACTGATTTAAGTTTACACCTCCCTCAACAGAGTCTTAAAGTAGTTATTACCTGAGACACATGTGGCTTCAACAAAAAGCAAAGCCCACAGCTTGCTTTGACAATGAGAGTCTGACTGGAATCCCGTAGAACCTCAGGAAGAGAAAAACGTTGCCAAGAGAATTTCTTACACACAAAAATCTTAAAAAATCCAGAAAAATCTCTTGGGCACTGTTGTATGTTGAAAAGACAAAGTTCTAGCGTAAAGATGAATTCTCTTCATTCGGAAATCTTACTAAAAAAATACATGCTTTCCTCACATTATCTGACTGCTTTAGTGATGCAGTTCTTCCTGTAACATGCAATAAGAAAAAAAAATGAACAGGCACTTTTGGGGAACAAATCGTGAAACAGAAGGAAAAAACAAACGTAAGTAATTCAATGTCACTGGTGACTTAATTGTGCACATAAATTACATATAGTCACAGACCATCTCTTTTCCTCATTCATTATATTAAAAGTTATTTGAGATTCACTTAATGAGTAGGATTGCCAAGGGGTGGACAGCTTTGCAAAACCATAAGCATCTCCTTAGCAATTAACAATCCTTGGGGTTACAACAGACTGAGTTTGGATTCCTGGCATTTAATGTTGATACACAGATTCCTAGAAACAGACATAGCGTTACATTATCAAGGAAAGAGATGTAGCTTTCTAATTTGTGAATAACAGTGAAGAGACAGGATTTGGAGTCCTGCATATCTGGGTTCAGTCCCGCTTCCTTAGGAAGGCCTGCAAATTCCGCAGCCTCGCGTCCCCATGACTATGCTGGGAAAGGGCTGTGCCTTCCTCTTCGAACCTCTGTGAGGAAAGTGACACCAGGCACGTGACACGTGAAAAACAGAGCACAGGGGTTTGCTCATAATATGGCACCATTTTGCCAGCAGTTATTTATTGTTATATTTAATATTTCCTTTAAAAAAAGATTTTATTAATTTATTTGAGAGACAGACGGGGAGAGGGAGAAGGGAAGAGGGAGAAGCAGACTTCCCACTTAGCAGGGAGTCCGGTACAGGGCTTGATCCCAGGGTCCTGAGGATCATGACCTGAGACAAAGGCAGGTGCTTAATCGACTGAGCCACCCAGGCACCCAGTATTTCCATTTTTAAGGCTGTCTAACGACTCAGACATCATTGGGTTAGAGAACAGTGATTCCAGTTTATCAAAGTCGTTTTCTTGGACAGAGCTTCTAAAGGAATAATGAGCCCAATCGCCTCTGCCAATCAATGGTGAGATTAAGGAATAATGGGCCCAATCAATTCTGCTGATCAGTTGGAGGGATAAATACCAGAGTCACACTTTACTGCGAGGAGCGTTCGTTCCTTCAAGAACAGTGCCAACAACAAAAAACAAAACAAAACAAAACAAAAATTCAAGGGTTCACTATGAACTCACAATGGTGAGTTCAAGGTGTTGGGTAAAGGCTTTCCTAAAGGTTGCCATGCATGTCCTCAAGGCTACCCTGAGTGCAAAATTGTAGCAAAGGTGATCGCCTCTCGTGATCCCCTGTGAAATTACAGAATGGTTTTGTTCCCCCGACAGCACAGAATCGTCAGATAGGTGCATTTTAGTTTTCTCCTACGTTTTGCTCTAATGTTTGTAACGCAAGAGTTAAATGCACACACTGGACACTTCACTGATCTAGGAACATGGAAAACAGCACCCCACGGTCCGTTCTTCTGTCGGAGCCCAGGTCCCTCCCATCAGAAAGGCACTTACTCTCTTTCAGAATCTGTCTCCCCATCAGAGCAAGAGCAAAAGGAAATTATTTTTGCCTTGCTCACGAGGTTATTGAAATAATTTGTTTAGCGTCTATGAAACAATTTATGTGTTTAAAAATGATAATGCTGTTCATTGATTCCATCACATTCCCCAAAGCCTCTTCTTGATGCTGCAGAACATAACCGCATCTTTCTCCCAGAAGGCTCCAGGTGATAACAATTGTTTGTTGTTCTCAGTGAATATTAAATTGTACCTGTCGGGCTTGACGTGTAAAATCACGGAAGTGGTTTCTTAACAGTGAAAAAATGACACAAAGTTGTAGAAGCAACATTGTACCCCAACGCCACAGAGTAAAACATTGAGGGGGAGCCATTCAACAAATACTGATTGAGGGGCACCTGGGTGGCTTAGTCAGTTAAGCGTCCGCCTTCAGCTCAGGTCATGATCTCCAGGTCCTGGGATCAAGCTCCACCTCCGGCTCCCAGCTCAGCAGGGAGTCAGCTTCGCTTTCTCCCTCTGCCCCTACCCCTGCTTGTGCACTCCTTGTCTCTCTCTCTTTACAATGAGTAAATAAAATCTTTAAAAAAAATACTGATTGGGCACTTATTATGTGTGGATCCTGCCCAGAAGTTTGGACTATATCAGTGAGAAAAACATACAAGCCCCCTGCCCTCATGGAACTTTAGATTCTAGTAGCAGGAGATAGAAAATAAATAATAATTAGTGTAATAAATTGGCAAATTATATATTCTCTTGGAAGCTGCCAATCATTTATTTTAAGCAAGAATAGTAGAGTGTGAGAGACAGCGAGGTTGCACATGTAAGCAGGCTGGTCCAAGTAGGTCTCCTTGGGAAGGCGACATGGAACAAAGAGTTGGAAGAGGTGAGGGAACCAGCTATCCGGGCACATCCCGGATGTGCATTCCAGGAAGAGCAAGGAGCAGTGCAAAGGCCCTGAGGTAGAACAAAACTGGTCTGCACTTGTGTGTACAGGGAAGGTGCTGGAATTAGGTATGGTGAATGAGGAGGAGAGGCTGGGAGGTGAAGGTCAAGAGGTGACAGGGTGCCCCTGGTGGGTATTAAAGGAGAGAGGAAGCAGAGTGTCCGGACAGAGCACTTAGGTACAGGCAATAAGGGTGTGTGGACTGAGCTACATCCTTTCATTTCAAGAGGAATTTTGTAAGGGTCCAGATGGTCTGAACTTGTGCTGGTGAAGCTATGTCTCCAATACTTTATGGAACTACAGAGTCTTGTCTTGGATTCAGTCAGAATGTACACTTACATAATGGCAAAGAAACTAATCTTGAGTTACATTCGTAAGCACTTTGTATTTTATTTGTAATTCAAATTTAAAAGAGCAAAGCAGACTGCAAACCACAAGGTGAAATGTTTTGTGTGTGTGTGTGAAAATTTCATGTCATACATGCAATATTTTACTTATTTTTCAATAACCACTTTACAATAGATAATGTTTCAATTGTTGTTTCTTTTAGATTTATTTATTTGAGGGGGGGAGAGAGACAGGGAGCACAAGTGGGAGGGGCAGAGAGAGGGGAAGAGAGAATCTCAGGCAGACTCCACGGTGAGCTCAGTCTCATGAACCTGAGATCACGACCTCAGCCAAAACCAGAAGTCAGTCGCCTAACAAACTGTGGCCACCCAGGTGCCCCTTCAATTGTTATTCTTATATAATTGTAACTTCTCACTAAACTGGAATGTTGCTCATTACTGTGACATGCCAAAAAGTTTTTTTTTTTTTTGATGGTGTACCTTTTTATTTATTATTATTTTTAAAGTAGCCTCCACACGCAGCGTGGAGCTCAACTCGGGGCTTGAACTCACAACCTTGAGATTAAGACCTGAGCTTAGATCAAGAGTTGGATGCTTAAGCAAAGAAGCCACCAAAGTGCCTCTCTAATTTTTTCCAAAATGTGTTCTAATGTACTATGAAATATTGAGCTCCTGCTTATTTCCTTTTTCTACTGTAATATTTGCTTTAGCAGCCTGAATATACATTCAAAGTACAATGAAATTTCATTTTCATCTCTTCTTCTTCAGGTCATTATATCCATTTGATTTCATAATTATTATTGAGGATAAATGTTTGCGTAGAGAAGGTAATGTTAAAAAATGACCCATTCCAGTTGTCAAATACACCAGGCAGGCTAATGACTGGAAGCAAGCCCTTGATTTCCTTTCCCAAATATTCAGTGCACGAAGTACAATAAAATCACTTAGTCTGGAGGCTGACTTCATTACTTTTGGCCACGGTGGGAAAGTTTCATTAACAGCTGAATCAATAAGTGGATCAATAAGAAAAAGTGAAAACAGCATAGATAACAGACAGTGGGAACCTGATAGGAGCTCTCGTGCCAGACGCAGGACACAGGGACCACACTGTCACCAGATCTGTATTTACGGCAATAAACTGATAGCGATGTCAGTAGCTAGGACGGTTTTACACAAACAACCATAATTGTTGTTTCTAACTACAGAAACAATTAAATCGTGTGAATGATACCCAGCAATGTATATTTTTTTAATTCTGGTTTTACAAAAGCATAATGACAGAGGAAATCAATCATGATTGTCCATCATACGATCGATGACTTTGTCCTTTCATGCGTAAAATTAGACAATTGATGCTCATTGCCTATGAATCAAACTGAGAATAAGTATTAAACACATTTGAATGGATACTTTTTTGAATACAGACTTGAGAGGAGTAATTTTCTTTGCTGGCAGAACCTAGTAGATATGTTTTTGAACCATCAAGTAGCAAACTATTTTTTCTGATATAAAAACTTTAAGTTATAATGATTCCTTCCACATATGTATTACACTATGACCCAATGGAATACAAAATGGGCTATATAACACAAAACTACTACGCCAAAAATTCTGGTCACTGTCAGAGCACTTTTTAAAGGAAGAGATATTAAAATCATTTTCTGTAGTTATTTATGATAAATTAATCCATATATTGACCATTATTTACTTAGATATTCGAATAGGCCGATAATCATTATAGACTTTAAGCAAAATAGGACTCTCTTTTGGTGCAATAATTAAGAGTAAATAACATTTCCAGACACATTTTCTGTATTATTTGTGCATTTTTAGATGTTTCCTTTAAAAAAGGAAAATAAAAATTTCTTGAGCTTACTGGTCATCTAAATATTACCTGCTTACTGCAAAATATTCAGAGAAATAAGCACTATTAAAAGGAAAATAACCATTACATCACCTGAAAAAGCACAGTGGACAAGTTGATTTGTATTTATATTTAATATCCCATAACAATTAATAATTTTCAAATTAAAAAAATGGTCTGCAGTTAGAAAAAGACAAATACCATATGATTTCACCCATACATGGAATTTAGGAAATAAAACAAACGAGCAAAGGGGAAAAAAATAAGAGAAAGAGAGAGACAAAGCAAGAGACAGATTCTTAACTACAGAGAACAAGCTGATGGTTACAGGAGGAGGTGGGCAGGGGAGATGGGGGAGTAGGTGATGGCGATTAGGGAGAGCACCTGAGATGAACACCAGGTATTATATGGAATTGTTGAATCACTATACTGTACACCTGAAACTAATATTACACTGGATGTTAATAAACCAGAATTTAAGTAATAACTTAAAAATGGTATCATACTATTTATTTAGTTTATAATGGGGGGGGGATTTTACACCAAAAGCAAAGGCAACAGAAGCAAAAACAAACAAGTGGGACTACATCAACCTAAGAAGTTTCTGCACAGCAAAGGAAGTCACCAACAAACTGCAAAAGCAACCTCCTAAATGAGAGAAAATACTTGCAAACCATATGTCTAACAAAAGATTAATATCTAAAATACGTAAGGAACTCATACAATTCAATAGTAAGAAACAACCAGTCTGACTTAAAAATGGGCAGAAGATCTGAATAGACATTTCCAGAGAATATATATTCAAAGAAAAAGTACATGAAAAGATGTTCAACTAATGAAAAAGATGTTCATTAATCATTAGGGAAATCTAAGTCAAAACCACAATGAGCTATCACCTTACACCTGTTTGAATGGCTAGGATCAAGATAAGAGATAGACACTGGCAAAGATGTAGAGAAAAGGGAACCCTTTTACACTACTGGTTGGAATATAAATTGGTGCAACTATGATAGAAAATACTGTGGACATCGCTCAAAAATCAAAAGTAGAACTATCATATGATCTATCAAACCTACTTCTAGATATTTATCCAAAGCAAATGAAAACACTAAGTAGAAAAGATAAAGCACCCCCCATTTTCATTTATGTATTATTTACAATAGCCAAGACACAGAAACAACCTAAATATCCATTGGTGGATGAATGGATAAAGTAAATGTGTTATGTGTGTGTGTGTGTGTGTGTGTGTGTGTGTGTGTGTGTGTAGATATATATATATATATATCACGTCATACAGATATAATATGAATATATGCATAATGGAATATGTAAATGATATTCCATATATAATATTGGAATATATATTCCAATATACACAAATATATACAATGAAATATAATTCAACTATGAAAAAGAATGAAAATCTTGTCCTCTGCCAACAACATGGGGGAACTTGAGGACATTATGCTAAGTGAAATAAGTTACATAAAGACAATAATAGTATGATCTCACTTATACATGATATCTGAAAAACAAATTCATAGATACAGAGGACAGACTGATTATTGTCAGAAGTAGGGGTGGGGGGGCAGTGGGCAAAATGGAAGTCAAAAGGTACAAATTTCCAGGGGTGCCTGGGTGGCTCAGTCAGTTAAGCGTCCCTTCAACTTAGGTCATGATCTCAGGGTCCTGGGATGGAGCACTGAGTCGGAGCCCCTGCTCAGCTGGGAGTCTGCTTCTCCCTTTCCCTCTGCCCCTACCCACCCACAACCCGCCCTGCTCATGTGCATGTGCTCTCTCTCAAATAAATAAATCTTTTTTTTTGAAAAGGTAGAGATTTTCAGTTATAAAATAAGTAAGTCACGGGAAGTAATGTACAGCATGGTGACTATAGTTTATATAACTGTATTGTATAAATATACAATATTTATATATTTATATATATTAAATATATTTAACTTATACATATATACATAATTAATTTATACATATTTAATATATAAATACATCTAAGAAAGTAGATCTTAAAAGTTCTCATCACAAGAAAAAAATTGGGGGCACCTGGGCGGCTCAGTGGGTTAAAGCCTCTGCCTTCAGCTCGGGTCATGATCTCAGGGTCCTGGGATCAAGCCCCGCATCGGGCTCTCTGCTCAGTGGGAAGCCTGCTTCACCCCCCTCTCTGCCTGCCTCTCTGCTTACTTGTAATCTCTCTGTCAAGTAAATAAATAAAATCTTAAAAAAAAAAACAAGAAAAAAATTGTAACTATGTGTGGTGTTGGATGTTAACTAGGCTTATTGTGGTGATCATTTTGCAATATATAAACATCAAATCATTACACTGCACACTGGAAACTAACATAATGCTATATGTCAATTATAACTTTTTTAACAATTTTTTAAAAATGTAAAGAAACAAATAACATAAAAATATGTCATTTTACTGTGTGTAAATTATACATCAGTAAATTGATTTAAAAAGATAAAAAACAAATACAAAGAAAAAAATTACTACAGTTGGACTGCAATCTCAAAATAAAAGCAGTGTTTATATGATAAATAAACTAAAGTCATGGAGGAAAGAGCCAATCTTCCACAGTTGTTCTTGAAATATGCATAAGTACAGAACACAACTCTTAATGGCTGCACAGTATTCCATTGTAGAGATATACTCTATTTTATTTCACCAGTTGGCTGTGATTAATCTTACTCTCCTCTTGTCTTTGTCCGCGTGTTCCTTTTTCTCACTTCCTATCCTCTCCCTCTTACCTTTTTAGCCCGATTAAAGTGGACTGAGCACTTACCATGTTATATTTAGCTTCTGTGTTCCACTTTACCTGTCTCATCACAGCCTCCCTCAGAACTTTCTGAGTGGTCATCAGCCCACCCATTTTACAGATCTTTGAAATGAGATGTGAAGAAATTGCCCAAAGTCATCGAGAATAATAGTAAAGCTGAGATACAAATTCTGAAGGCTCAGTTTCTAGAGCTAGTCTTTCACCATCTCACTGTGATAGACCCTGAAACACACCTTTTTCAGTATGTGGCATTGTGCTCTGGCCTGAACATTTCCTTAGAAAAAGTTCCCATCAATGGCTCTACTCATAAGTTAATTTAAAAATTCTGATTCATACTTTCAAATTCTCTTCGATTAACCCTCTACCAAAAATGCATGGAAATGCCCAGTTTTCCACTTCTTGGGACCCAATATTGCTTATTCAATATTCTACAATATTTGTGTTCAATTTGTCTTTTTGTTCCTCCTCTGCTAAGGAAGAATCCTCTTCCCTATCTCCTGCTTCCTGGGCATGAGGACCGAGCCTTCTGATGCAGCCATCTTGAGGACATCTGAGGACAGTGAGTCCCCAGAAGCTGCCTGGCCTCCGACTGTAGTCACAAACCCCAACTGCAGAAGGTACAAATGGCTCCAGGGGGGTGGCCCTCAGTGCTCAGGAAACTGCTGATACTTGGGGACTCCTCAGTCCTCAAATACATGGGGCACTCTCCTCCTCTTCTCTGCCAATAGGCCTCATAGTATTTCCAAGACAAAGAAGCAGCAGCGTGTGCGCTGGGCACCAAGGCTCAAGAGGACTCGCACAAAAAGCCTTCCCCTCTTCTGTATTCTGTTCCCTTCCAGGCTTCTATTCATCCAGGACTGCCAGTACATTCTGCCTAATAAACCTGTCCTTGTACTTACGGGGTGTTTGACCCATGACTGCGGTCCCTGTCCCATCACCCCTTCTGCTCATCCAGCAAACTCTAGTGCTATTCACACTTGTCCTTCCTTAGCTAGACCCCAGGCTATATTTAAAAAAAAACAAACAACAACTCAGCTGGCTTTTCTCAGGTTCTCCCCAGCCCCTTTGTTAATTTTCCTTTCACTACTAGTCTGGCAAAAAAATCCAATTAGCTGTCTGCCTACTTCATGTATGAGTTCCAACAACATGATTTCTGCTGGAAAAATAGCCCATGCTGCATGGAGTCCAACCCCAATTCCACCCCTACCGTCCTTCTATGTCCCTAGTCACCCAGCCCACCAATGGCTCCAGCCACTGGAGTTGGGCACCCTTGCAAACCACTCTGATGACAGAGCGTTCATACCAGCCATCTGTTTGTCACCTTCCCTGTACAAGTGAGATCCTTTTCCACTGGTGTCTATAACACCCACTCTCCCAGTGTTTTCCTTGCATGATTTTCCCCTTTTCTCACATCACTGCTTGGGTTTCTCTGTCTTTTATTAAAAAAGAAACAGTAGACCCAAAATGGAGTCACTTGTACTAAGCCCACCTCACCAAACCAAGACTTAACACCTAACTTAATTGAAATTTCAGTGTGTCCCAGAAATGTAAACTTAGTCAGTGAGTCTAGAATGTTCTGGTTAGCACCAGAAAGGTAATCCATGGGACAGATCCCACCCTGTGCTTGCCCAGAGCAAGGTGAGCTTGCCTGAAACAATCCACTCTGTGCTAGTAATTTCCTTGTCCCCCTTCCTACTGCCTGTAAAAGTCTTCCATTTTGTACAGCTCATCAGAGCTCCTTCCTATCTTTAAGGTAGGATGCTGCCCAATTGTCAAATAAAGCCAATAAGATCTTTAAATTGTCTCAGTTGAATTTCATGTTTTAACACCCATAACTGTTGATAATCCCCATGGTGCTGCAGTAGGACCGGTGCTAACTCTATACTCTGTCTGTCCCTTGACAATCTTTTTCATGTTTTCCTTCACTGTGTGCTTACTTGATGATACGTCAGTTCCACAGAGCCAGACAAGATCCTGCTCCTGAGTCTCAGCCCATACATCTAATTACTTATTTTCCTATTTCTTTAGAAATCTAGGTCTCTACTGGCAACACTTGGATAAAATAGAGTTCTGCTCACAAGAAGACATAGCTCTTGGCTATATCTAACTTAAAAAAAGAAAAAGATTTATTTGAGAGAGAGAGAATGAGAGAGCGGGAAGAACAGAGGGAGTGGGAGAGAGAATCTCAAGCAGACTGAGTACAGAGACTTACACAGGACTCAATTGCAGAACCCTGAGATCAGGACCTGAGCTGAAAGCAAGAGTCAGATGATCAACCAACTGAGCCATCCAGGTGCCCCTCTTATTTAACTTTCAGATCTTACCCTAGATACTATTTTCTATGGAAGCCTTCTACAAGTGCAAAATCTAGATTAAGTGCCTTCTTATCCTACAGCACCCTGGACTTCTAACACTTAGCACACTGTATTATACTTCCTTACACAATGTTCAGTCTCTCTCAGTTGACTGTAAACTGGCCCCATGAGAACAGAGAAAACACTAATTTTTTCCACTACTGTATTTACAACACTGCACAGTGCACACAGCAGGTGTGCCTATCACTGAGATGAACTGAATGGAATGGAATGGAATTAAATTCTGCCGGGGTTCTCTCTCTAAATATAGGCCACCAAAGCTGGGTCGTTTTGACCTGCCCTGTTAATCTCTGTGTCTCAGCTGTCACTGTTTCGGGATGGTTGCTCAAATATCTTCCTCAAAAGCCACTTTCTCCAAGGTTATCAACTCCTGCTAATTGATGCCAATGAAGCCATTGACCCATCCATTTTTCAGAGGAGAGGAATCTACAGATCCATCTGGGTTCCATTTACTACTTCGCTGCACTTTGAAAAGTCTTCCTCATGATTATCAACCCCCTAAGTTTATTTAGATGTATTTAAGCATTTTCAAATCATTTATTGATCGGGAATTTGTGTTCCTAGAATCTAACTATATATATAAAACTATATATAGTTACATTCCACATATAGCTACATTCTATGTAGAGTCACACTGTACACGTCCATCTACATTCTCTCTCTATATAGCTACATTTTATATATACATGTGTATATATAGTTATATTCTACACATGTATAGTTACATGATACATACATAAGTCACGTGTGTGTGTGTGTGTGTGTGTGTATCCCAATTGGCTAATTATCCTGGCACTAATTACTGAATCCTTCAAATATTCTCCAATGACTGAAAACTTGAACTCAACTAAATAGTAACATCTCCTAGTGCCTCGGAGGGGAGTGTGGATTCCAGAACCAGATGCCCAGGTCCAATCCCACTCTGACACTCGATACACCTTGGGCAGGTCACTTAACCCCCTGTGCTTCTGTAACTCAGGGGTAACAACAGTTACTACTTTTGGGGTTAATTTACATGTAAAATGCTTAAAGCGGTACTGATAAAAAGCAACGTTCTGTGTATTAATCACTGTCTGCTGTTTTTATCTTCAGCTCCACTCAGCTTTTCATTGTTTAACCTATGCCACACAGTTCTAATTGCTGTGGCAAGCTAACACATTTTCATGTCCAGGAAAATAATCTCCCCTCTCACCACTTCCCCTTTTTATTAAAAAAAAAAAAGCAAACAAACCCTTTTTTACCCTTGTGAAATTATTGTTTTTTAGTAAAATCTTTATTTCCCAAACATACTAGTAACAACAGCTCACTGTTACTTACGGCTTGCTACTTGTGAGCCTGGCACTGTATAAAGGCTTTATTGACACAAAGATAACCAAATTTAATCATATGAGGTATACTTGATGATTAAATTTGCTTTATAGATTAGAAGAATAAAAACTGGAACCATTAAAAAAGGAACCCAGGTCACTTGATTCTAAAATACGTACCCTGTATAACCACAGTGTGTTGCTTCTTTCATGTAAACTCTTGTAGAAATTGGGTTCAGATTTAAATTAAATTGGCATATTTATTTGGCGGAGAACCGACAGTGTTGAACACTAAGACTTCCTATTCAGTATTATGATTATTCTTCATCTGATTACTTAAGTTCTTCCTTAAAGCTTTATATTGTTAATATAACTAATAATTATAGAGTACTTACCACATTGTAGGCACCTATTTGAATGCTTTACAAATATTAATGAATTTAAATTCTCGCCATGACCCTATGGCATTAGCTTTACTGTTTACCATTTTCATTTCACAAATAGGGAATGAAGGCACAACGATGTCTTCTTAAATTAAATGACTTCATTATCATATAGCTGTTGAGTGGCAAAGCTGATATTTTTACTATATATACTTGGCTCCAGAACCATGACTTTTAATCACTAAACTCTCAGCTATTGTTCAAATCACAGATAAAGTATATTTTACTTCTTCATATACCATTGATATTTGTGACTGAGACTTTTCCCATTCCATTTGTATTTTGTTATTGCTAGTATACAGGAAAGCATTCATTGGTTTTTGTGTATTATCTTGCTATCCTGTTGAAAAGTGATAAATCAGTTAATTACCCTAGGTTATTTAGGAAGCTCATAAAAATAAATCTAGACTTTGTTTCTCAATATCAAAAATGTATCATTTTATGTTCTTTTTAAAAAATGTTTTGGTTGGTACTTCCTGAACAATTTTTTTGTTCCTGAACAGTTTTAACTGGATTCTGCATTAGACATACCTATACCTGTCTTATATTCCACTTTACTAGGGATGCCTCTGATAAAAAGAGGTTGTGCTATTTTTTTTTTTCATGTGGATACTGTCTAAACTGTTAAGGAAATACTAGGCACTGACATTCTTATATTCAGTCACTGATTATCATTTGCTAGACCTTTTATTATGAAAGAGTACAATAGCCCCCCCACACCATCCTGCAAAATAGGGCTCTAACCCATTCAATTGAGAAGACAGCTATATATCACCCAGTAGGGCTCTGTTTGTTACACTATGGATGCACAATTTGTATTTGTAAGTAAAAGAAGTGTGAGGAAGGATTTATGCCTCTTAACCCTGACATGAGTAATCCTTCCAAGTTCACTTAAAAGCATTCCATAATAAATTATACTAATACTATTAAGAAAGACATGCATTGTTCAGCTCAAGGTCACATATTTTTTATTGAAATAAATCACAATTCACATGTCAAAAAGCTTTGCTATAGCCATTGATTATTTTCATTCAGGGCCTAGGAATCAAATGAGATCAATCCAAATGCACCAGAAGCAACCCTAAGTAGCTTTCATACATTTCACGTATGGTTTCCCAGGAAGTAAACATTACACACACTTGTGGTTTCAGTAATTGAAATGGCCGCTAATGTGGCTCCAAGGCTTCTTAGTTTCTGGGTTTTGTTTTGTTTCTTCTTTCAGTGATGACACACACTCACTGGTTTTTAATATGAGAGGTACTGAGTCAACGGTCTTTGACTTATTTTTGTAGCAGCATTGTAAAGGTGGTACCTGAAGCAGGCTCCTCTTGGATTTAGTTTTTAAAAAATCATTTTAGCTTTTTAAAGTAGCTCTGAATCATTCCATTCCGAATCTTTAGGACTGTAGAACTTAGGTATAATTAGAGGAAAGACAAACACCTATAAATGGGCATGAGAGTATCGCAGTCCAAGAAGACCTACATCTTAATCAAGATGAATCCAGATCTGTTTAGTCCACATTTATGTATGCTTGTTCAGTTTTGATCCATACACGTCACACAGAAACATAATCAGTAAGTAATTTTTATGTCTCTGCTCTTTCCATAATTCTGTTGGCGATATTACCCTTTGCAATAACATTATAAAACATTCAAGAAAGTAAGAGGAGTGTGGGACTTCAGACTTCCCTTCTACACTTGGTGAAAACCTCCACCTTTGATTAGTCAACCCGCCACTATCTCTGCTTCTCTACTCTCTGCTGAGCACTGCCGGAGAAATAGTCCATACTAAAGTGGACGAGAGCCACTATACAAACCCCAGTTTTGATCTTCAGAGTATTTGTTAAAGGTGTCTTATTTCCTGGATTCCCCATCTTGGTCAGCACAGAGGTTTTCTCCAAACCTATGTCATGCTCTCCTGGCCAGCAAAACCACCAGCTCCCCATTTCAAAGGATGATTTTTTACTCCTACTGACTCATGAACTGTGGAAAACTATGGATGGAAAAGCCTTCCATCTCTCTCTAGCCCAGATGAACTTGAAAGCAGAGCCTCCTAATAAACTACTATTACTATCATCACTAAATTTAAACATGTAATAAGAGTGACAAAAAGAAGAATGAGAGCACAGTTCATTCCAATGATTCTGAGATGCGCATTTTGTCACCGTACAACATCTCTGAAACCAGAATGCATCTTAGAGCCAGCAGCTTCTTATAACCCCTTCTAGGCAGAGAGATGGTGGTCATGGCTATTCTCAAGTCCTGCATATGTAGGAAAGGGGCTCCTCTGTTCCACTCAAAGTGCTCTTGAAGGACTTTGAGGAAGGAATGGCAGTAATGGTTATTGTCTGAAAACCTTCCAGTGACATATTCTGGTGAGATCAAGAAAACAAAACTTGCAGAATGTGTCACAACAGCTCAAAAGACAATCACAGAGGCAACTGTGAAACACTTCTTAAAAGGATTCTGAGCCCTCACCACTTCCATGTCCCTGAGGATGGTAGTGTGTGGAAAACAGATGCTGATGACACACCATCAAAAGTGAGTCAGAAGAGAAAGACTGTGGAAAAGTTTTGGGAATACTTAACCAACTTATTGAACTTGGACTTTCATTTTTTAAGAATGTGTAATAATACCTACCATTTTTTAACATGATAATGAAAAATGTATATCCAGATGAGTCTAAAAGAGCTTTTTCAGTAGATGTAAAATGAAAAAAAATAAAAATAAACTGAAAAAGCTTCTGCACAGAAAAGGAAACAAAACAAAGAGGCAACTCACAGAATGAGAGAAGATATTCACAAATGACACTACAGACAAAAGGCTGATATCCAAGATCTATAAAGAACTCCTCAAACTCAACACCCAAAAAACAGACAATCATGTCAAAAAATGGGCAGAAGACATGAACAGACACGTCTTCAAAAAAGACATACAAATGGCTAACAGACACATGAAAAAATGTTCATCATCATTAGCCATCAGGGAAATTCAAATCAAAACCACATTGAGATACCACCTTACACCAGTTAGAATGGCGAAGATTAACAAGACAAGAAACAACAAATGCTGGAAAGGATGTGGAAGAAGGGGAAC
>CM053607.1:6145331-6206914 GCA_028646535.1 Procyon lotor
AAGATTCTATCTTCATATTTAAATTTTGACATTTTAATTATTATGTATCTTAGTGTGGATCTCTTTGGGTTCATTTTATTTAGAGCTCTCTTGTGCTTCCTGGACCTGGATGTTTGTTTCCTTCCCCAGGTTGAGAACATTATCAACCATTATTTCATCAGATAAGTTGCCAGTTCCCTTCTCTTTCTCTTCTCCTTCTGGGACCCCTCTAATGAGAATGTTATTCTGCTGGTCTGTTCTCCTAGGTATCTTAAGATACCTTTTACAATTACTTTTTTCTTCTTGCTGTTCTATTTGAGTTAGTTCCATTGCCTTGTCTTCCAGGTCACTGATCTGTTCTGCTTTATCAAGTCTGCTGCTAAACCTCTCTAGTGTATTTTTCAGTATAGTTATTGTACTACTTATCTCTGTGACTTCTGTTTGGGACTTATAGTTTTTATCTCTTTGCTGAAGTCATCCCTATTTTCGTCCATTCTTCTCTTGAGTTCACTGGGTACCTTTTAGCCATTATTTTGAACTCTTTGTCAGGTAAATTACTTATCTGTTTCATTAGATTGTTTTATTACTTATCTGTTTCATTCATACAATTACTGTTTCATTAAGGTCTTTCAATGACGTTTTGTCTTATTCTTTCATTTGGAACCTATTCCTTTGCTTCCTCATTTTGCCTGACTCTCTGTGTTTGCTTCTACATCTTAGATGAAACGGCTACCTTTCCCAGTCATGAAGAAATGGCCTTGTGTAGGAGATGAACCTTATTGTTCAACCGTGCTCTCTCAAACCTTTGGGATTCTCTAAGTAGTCTGACTTCTGCTTGATAGACCCCAGTTGTTGAGGGTGTGCCAGGACCTGTCAGTGTTCCAAAGGGACTGATCTCAGTGAGCACTTAGTTTCAGGCTGATTTGAAGCCAGATCCTCAGGTGGCAGCTTTTAACATATGTAAATATATAGTCCTGTGGAAACACAACTGTAGACCCTCTGGACCTCCAGACCAGATCTGGATGTGTTGCCTGGGACACAGCAGCAAGAATTAGGGCTCTGGACAAGTGTATAAACTTCTTTCTGGGAATTACCAGTGAGCTGTAATGATGCCATGGTAAGCACAAGATGGTACTTCTCTACCTATGGTTCCTTAGATTGCCTCTGTAGCACCTCAATGTATGGTAAACCTGAATCCTGTCGTTGCAAGGCTTGTGATGCACATTAGATGCACAATCCCTCAGCTTTGGCCATGTACAAGAGTGTTGGGGGAGGGGCATACCCATTGCTTTAGCAAGTTTCTGTCCATGCCCATCCACCTGTGCTAGAAAGGTAAAGGGAGAGCGCACAACTGGCATTCACCAGCACCTCTGTCTCTGAAGAAAGTCCCAGCTGGCCCCTGCCCCTTGCATACATGCTTTCAGATTAGCAAATATATCTCCTTCACATATAATCCAGTCACCTCTCAAACTGCTGCCTTTGTGAAGCATCCTGAGATATATGGGTCCATATGAATGCCTCTAAAAAGAAATACTTCAGATCCCCACAGTGCCTGAGAACTCTTGGTATGAACCCCATTGGTTTCCAAAGCCAGATGTTTTGGGGGTCTCATCTCTCCCATGCAGATCTCAAGAGCTGGGGTGGCTGACATGGGGCATAAACTCCTCACTCCTTAAAGAGAAGTTCAGGATTCATGACATTCCTCCCTATTGTGTGTCACTGCAAGAGGGTGGGCTTTTTTGCAAGACCACATCCCTGTCTCTCCTACCTGTCTCCATGTGGGCTTTTTTTATCCCTTGTTGTAGAAGCTGTTCAGCCCGTTTTAAGTTATTTTTCAGTGGGAACTGTTCCATATGTAGCTGTAAATTTGGTGTGTCCATGGGTGGGGGGGAGTTCAGGGTCTTCCTGTGTGGCCATCTTGGACCACCTCCCACTTCAAAATTATTTTTATGTGTTGTGAAAAATATCCAAACAGGAGAGTTTTATAAAAGTACATATCTAAATTTGCCAGCAAACTTTTCTTTGCCAGACCATTAAGAAAGTCAGTCATTATGGATACTAAAAATGGAAAGAAAGCTGTTTCCCCTCACTTTAGAAGGCAATTACTTCCTTCTGATTAGAAAGACCAAATAAGAAAGAATTTTAGATTTCTAGTTCAGGGATGCAAAAAAACATACTTGTTCTTTTCTTATTACCTTCTGGAGACAGAAATAAGTTCAGAGTGAAAGGTAAGTCCTTCTAACTGATGTAGATAATAAGAAAAGCAAATTAAGGCTTTTATTTCAATTCATCCTATAGGCCTAAACATGATTACTAGACAATTGCTTAGATAAAAGCTATCACCAAACAAATAAATTAGCCAAAATATTTCCAGTCTAGACTTACTTCAGAAGGAAAACACTGGAGCTTTATGTCAAGATTTTATTAAGGCAGGAGTTAAAGGGAGTTACAGGAGTGAGGAAGGCACTAAATAGTATTTAGTTATTTTTAAGATTTTCATTATAAAGTAATGTCTCGAATTTGGTTCTTAATTAAGGCAAGACTCAAATACAGCACCCCTCAAATCATTGCAGATGGCCCTTCATGCATTTGGACTTTCTGAAAATAGAATGATCATGAATTTATAGAAAATGTGTCTACATAATTGATTTGAAATATAAACTTAAAAAAATTAGATTATCCTAATGTTCTCCACTACCCTAATGCTCTCTGTCTGTAAATTAATCTATAATGAAAAGAGAATTCCATTTTCCCAGTAAAGAGAAAATATCAAACTTGAAATTTTGTTTCCATTCCCATTTGCAACTGATATTTTAATATATACAACCTGTCAATGTATGCAATGGAAAATAGAGTCAAATTAATTGAGTTAATTTAGAGTCAATAGATTATATTGACTATATTGACTATAGTCAATAGTCAAATAGAGTCAAATTAAGTGAGTTGCTTAACAGGTAGGATGAAGATATTACTGGAAGAAAATATATCTATTCCTAGAAAATAAAATGGTCTTTTAACTTACAACGACATTATAATCAGAAAAACTATTGAAATAAGATATGTTCCTAATTCTATGAATAAATATTGCATGTGTGCATGTATAAATATATTTTCAACTAACATAGGATAAAAATTCTTCTTAATTAATTACCATCCTAAAATATTATATTCTAGAGCCATATTTAGAAAGAGGAGAGTAATAAAGCCAAGTTTTAAGCTTGTACATCTTAAAACATACATATCCAATTCAAGGACTTTGTATAAATCAAAGTTTATTTCTAATAAAATAATCCAGAAAAGGAATCAGAATTTGACCAAGGAAGAATAAGAAAATAATTATAAGATATTAGATATGTAGAATAATAATATTTTAAAATACCTTTTATTTTCCCAGTACATTCATGGTTAATAAGATTTTAAATAACTTAAGTTATTATGTCCTTGAATTATATTAGTTTGGGGAATTAATCTTAATGATGGTAGAAGGGATTTGATTGGCTGCATTCCAAAGAAGCATTTCTTAGTGAGCCAAGATGGTAGAAACCATCTCAAGACCAGATGCCATTCCTTCTTCAAATTCCATTTGCTGCCAACATATCTCAGAGCAACAGAGTAGTTAATTAAAAAGGTTGAGTCTTGAAATTCATTGAGATCTGGCCTCAGTTGAAGTTGCTAATGAAAATGTTCTTCCTTAATAATAGAAATTGGTTGCTAACATTAATGTCTTTATTCAAAATGTCATATGTCTATCAAATACTTAAGTACATATCATTATCAAAACAGTGTTTGAAAAAAAGATCACCTCTTTCCCATACTTAGTGAAAATCTGAAAAAGAACTCTCATGACCGACTGTATTAAGGAAATGTTTAAAAATTAAAAGAAGTACCTTCCCTTAAATTTCATAACATAAACTCATGAATGAATTAACAAAAATTATCACTGAAAAACATTTGCTCACTTCCTGGGTCTCAGATGGCTGAGATCATTTTCAACCAAATAATCAGCTCTAATTCATTTGACTTGCTATTTTCCCCCATGGATACTTATCGGGCAAAACTGGAATTGACAGCTTAGTTTCCCATTCTCCACAGAATGAACTACTCCAAAAGATCTTGTTCAGGGAATAAATTATGAAGTCGCTCTTCATTGTAGGATTAAATATGTTACTGTGGACTGAAAGCAAATTAATTGCATTGTGAAATCACTGATTTAAAGGAAAAGCCCCAGTTAAAGGAATGGTTCACGTGGTTGAGGAATCACTGAGATGTTCATATTTGATGTCACCAGGTTTTCTAACATGCAAGGTGCTGGCCCTCTTTAGATGATAAAGGTGAGGGTGAACCCTTCATTGGGAAATTAATGACCCCAACCAGATTTCCTCTGAATAACTAATATCATCATTGAGTTTATATTTCTGACTGTGCATCCTATATGTTGGTCTTAGGCTCGAAAGTGAAATTACGTGGCTCATAGAGATGATAATGAGTCCGTGAACTGGCTGGGATCTTAGCCTATAAATCTCAGCTTTATCCCTTAGCAGGTATGAGATGGTGAGCAAGCCATTGCAAGGTCCTTCCTTGCTAGAATTGGGATTAGTGACAGCTACATTCAAGAACTATTGTACAGGTTGGTATAAATGGCTCTGCATAGCATACAACCAGTCACTTAATAAACACAGAACTCCTGAGACATGTGTGTAATTCTTATTACACTTCCACAAATACCATTTGGCTGAATTTAGGTATTTTGCTTGAGGGGAAAATAGACTATGTGATTTTTTTTTTTTTTTTTGACACAGAGAGATCACAAGTAGGCAGAGAGGCAGGCAGAGAGAGAGGGGGAAGCAGGCTCCCTGCTGAAGCAGAGAGCCTGATGCGGGGCTTGATCCCAGGACCCTGAGATCATGACCTGAGCCGAAGGCAGAGGCTTTAACCCACTGAGCCACCCAGGCGCCCCAGACTATGTGATTTAAGAGCTTTCTTTCTTTTCACTAAGTGATTTAAGCTGTCTTTATTTTCTGGAGTTGTAATTTGGTTTTATATTTCAATGCTATATGTGTTATTACATGGTTATTACCTGGATACTTTTAACATTCCATAATGAAAGATTTACATAACTATATATATATATATGTTAAATAAAATGTATCAACTTCTTTTCTCTAGCTTAATATTGACGCAAAATTGAGAACTGAGTAAAAGTGCATTCGGGGACCAGCTAAGTGGCGAGAGGACTATTGGTGGTCAATCCCCTCAACCTCACTGCCTAACCTTGGCTGAATCCTTTTGCTTTGTCCTTCCAAATGGACCAGTTACCCTCCTGCTTCACAAATACAATGTTCATGCAGAAGATTTAACAGCTGAACTACATCAGAAGAAAATAAAATGCAGCATATTTTCCTAATCACCACTTAGAAATCACACGTATTATCAGCAAAGAAATATAAACAATTTCCAAAGACCTGAGCTCCTCACCAAACCTGTATGCAGTAACTGTATGATGATTAAATTTACTTCAAACACTGAATTTGTACTATCGAAGGATGGAGATGAAAGATGAGAGGTAAGTCTCAAACCTAAGGTTTAGGGACATAAAGTCATATACACAAATTGCAACCTGAGATAAAATTATAGTTTCCAGGTCCAGCTGCACAGTTCGTGCACTGCCAAAAAAGTACATGGAAGAAGAGGTAACGAGAGACTGAAATCTGACCCTCATTACATTGGCTAATGCACCCTCGTCTAGGGCTATGTCTTTCTAGAAGGAACATCCGGAATCAGTGGGCTTTTATCAGCCCAGAGGGGAAGACAAACCTTAAGAGGTTCAGAATGAAATATGTATTTTAAGAAAAAGACAAAGACTAAGAACTGCTTTTCCCTAGAAAGATCACCATACCCCTCTACCCTTCAGAGAGGAAGTTTTATAAAGAATTTTTGTAAATGGAATTATTTCAATAGTCAGAGATTACAAAGTAAACAGAGTTTTTCCAGATTAAGTTGGAGGAATATGTTTTGGTAAAAATAAAAGTGCACTGTAAGGCAATGGTAAAATGGAGCTAATTGTGCCTCATTATTGAAACTGTTCTCTTTTGCATCTGAGCAGCAAGACAGAGACTCTGGAAAGGCCTGCTTCTGCCTGAACAAAAGAAGGAAAGCACTGAAGAGTCTTAACTACTCTTTTGTGATGTAAAAGTGAATGAATTCTTCCCTTCGCACCGAGAGAATGGGATTTCTATGAAACTGACAGGAAGTCCACAAATGTGGGATGCAGAGAAAGCCGCATCTCCTCTCACATTTTAGTTGATTATATCACAGGTTATACAATCAGGAAGCCTAGGACTTGTGTTCTGAGAGCACATCACTCCTCCCAAATTTTCCAGAAAAAATCTGGGACTTATGCAGTCCATAGGTAGAATCAACCTAATTTTCCCGCTGAAGTAGGAAGCTGTAGGGGAGCAGAAGCTACTTGCTGCTGGTCTTTACTGCTGTAGTTATTTCTCTAAATATATATATATATATCTATATATATATCTATATATAGATATATATATATCTGTTTACAGATATAGTTCTCACTAGATAGAGAGATACAGATATAAATGCCACTGCATTACAAATGCATGTTTGTGGCTTTGTAGTCTTTTCTTTTTTAAGCTGCTTCAAATGTTGAACACTTATTTCAAATTACAGTAAATAATTATGCAGATGCTTTCATTTTTATGAGTTAAAATTAACTTGGGATGCTGTTGCTTTACATTTGGGAATTGAGTCTAGTCTTCTTCTCATATTTTAAAATCTTATTCTGAAGGCTGTGTTTTATTGTTCTGGAAGTTTCGTAATAGCCTCTGGCCAGAAGCATCAGGAATTCAAGTTAATATTAGCATGCTGATTTACTCATTCAATATTAGGAATTTAGCTGATGTCTACATTAAAAATGAAGTGATACTTTAGGCAAGACATTATTCATAACTTCAGATAGAAAGATAATGGGATACAAAATGGAAAAATATATATATATATATAATTTGATGTTAGTTGGAGGCTCTATTATTGATCAACACAAATTTAAAATCAAAACCACGGAAAGGGAAAGTGAACTGTCCCAGGCATTGGCTCAAGAGTGAAGTTTTTATTTCATGTTTCTCCCCCAGACCATAATTATGACAGAATAGGTTCAAGATCTGGGGAAGAAACTATTCAACTTAAATCACATTGACCACATCTGAGCATATTCATTCCTATTAAAAAAATTGAATCCATATTTATTTCAGAGGTTTGGGAAACAATGAACCTCCAATTACCAGAACAAGTCATCTGTACATTAAAATGGGTAAAATGATCTTTAAGTCCCAAACAACCATAATTTGGTTTGTCTAGGTGTTGACTCTTTGTGTGTCTTTTGAATACCAAATATAAGGTACACCAGACTCTAAAGTGAAATAATATCTAGAGCTTGTTTTTCTTAATGAAACAATCCATTAGCCTCCACAATTAAAGTGAGTTTTTAAAAGAGGGTCTATTTGATACAACATGGGTCAAGTTTCATTAGGTTCTTTATAAGGAAAGCAGGATTTTTGAGTTGATTCAAATATTCCAAGTAAGACTGCAGATGGAACTCTTCTGCACAACAGCAAACTGAAGGAAATATAGCATTTACTAAAAAAAGAAGGAGGGGGAGGAGGAGGAGCCCTTGATCTTCCACACTCCTACTTGAAATGGGAAATAAACCAATCAGGTAAAATGAAGTGTAGCAGGAGAGAAACTTTTTACAGTGCCCACCCCAGCCCATGTTTTAATTTTGTTATCCCATTTTGGAAGCATCCACTGGCATAGCCAAGAGACACTTATCTAAATAGAGCCTGTATTCACCAGGCAAGTAGAGACATTTTGTATCCAAAGGAGTGGGACAGACAGAAGGGAGGGAAACCAGCGGTCAGAGCACAAGTGAAGATACCAGTCCCAGGTCCTCCAGAGCCCCATCTTGCTCTGTCCCCTCCAATTTGTATCTTTGTATTCTTTTCCTTCCTCCCTTGCATTTCCCTTGTCAGTCCAAATCATAGGTGACCCTGAAGAGATTTCTAATGAGATGGATTTTTAAGAGATTGTTGAAGTAGCAACAACCCAAACTTCTCCCTGTGAATGAAATATTCGTAAATCCACTAGATATTATTTTTTTTTTAAAAGAATGGAAGTCCTACGTATATATAACATTTTTCAAGTGCTTCCATAAAACTCCCCTTTTTTCTCTATCGCCTTTTGGGTATAAAGACAACTTTATACAGCAGCTTGCTTTCTAAAGGGACATGCTTTATTAGATGTGGCAAGGAAGTGCACATCATGGCTTAATACTGTCACCATTGCTGTGTTCTTCTCAAGTGGGTCACAGTTACTGAGAAAAGAGGTGGAAACTCTCAGAGTCATAAAATACGGCGGTGAAATAAATGTTTTGCACATCCTCAGCAACATCAATCCTGAGGGTTTAGAGCCCAATTAATGGGGGACAGGAGTTCAGGAGGAGGGTGGGAAGAAATGCTGTGATTAGATCGGCCGCAGGGAGCCAGACACTGAGAATGGATGAGTGTTTATGAGTGATGTAAACCTCTGAAGTTTTAGGACAGCAATTAGAATACTAAACTGTCCCAACAGTCCTAGGATGCTCACAAAAGAGAAAGAAAACAAGATCTACATCTCTCGAGTCTCTTTGAGCTAGCTGTGGCTTCTAGTCCCTGAAAAAAACATTTAATCCCAAATGAATCTGCACCATATTCTGTCATTCTTCCATAGAACTTTCATCTTAGCATTAGAAGGTGCTCGAGCCAGTCTTCTTTGGAAGAGATAAATTGTGTTTAATGTTCTCAAGGTTTTCTATTAATAGTTTCCCATTGATTTTCTACTATTCTGTTCTTCTTGACTTCTGATCTTTAATCCCAAAACATTTCTTATGAAATGTACTACTCTGATTAATACTGAATCTGGTTCCCTTTTGTGTAAATTAATATACAACCACTAAATGAGAATAAGTTCACCAGGCATTTCACTTTTTCAAAATTACCGCTTTTTCTCTAAAAGATCATTCAAAACTTGGTGCTCAAGTATTTGCTTCCACTGTAAATGGATCTTCGTTTCTCTACCAGCTTCCCTAACTGATGCTGTGCTTACTTTTGGGTCTGCAGTGGTTTTCCAGTGGAGCAGCATCCCACAGACTGTATAGTGATTGCCATTCCCTAGAAGCAGAGGTTAATATGAAGATACATCAAGAGGCAGAAAAGGAAATGGTTTTGAGTAGAAATATTTAGAACTCTGATGTATAATAATGTATTTAAGAATTGCGGGCAATTAAAAACTGTACATTCGGTCTTAGGCAAATCCATGTATTCAAGTTTGGTATGTATATATGTATGTATGTATGTATGTATGTATGTATTTATTTATTTATTTATTCTCCTTCTGTTGGTGTTGTTCACAAAGGTGAAAGAGAACATATAAGTAAATTCTATTGGGATTATAGGTGTAGTTTCTTCACAAAACACATAAATTTCGCAGGTGCTTATCTGATGACATTATTGACCTTTCTAACACAAAGTCCAGGTCTGGGGCAAAGGTCAAGTTAATTTGAACCAGGAAGTTGAGCAGGACACTGCGGGGGTCTTACTGATTTTCAAAATGGATTTCTGTCCTTATTTTCTACCCTTTCAAAATATTACTCGGGTCCGACATCCCAGAAATAAGTAACAAAAGAGGGGAAAGATTTCCTCATCAAAGCAGGAAAAACATCCACTGTACCCCAGACCCTTGGAGAATAACAAATATCACATCAGCAGTTTGACAATAAGCACTCACACATTACTTGAGCAGATCAGTAATGGCAGAATTCCCTCTATGATGAGGAAAATAATCGGGATAGATATTTTAGAAAATGAATATATCAGATCAGTCCTCAGTGGGCTGGCTTGGAGTTCCCTCCTACTCTGGCTGGAACATGCATTCCCTTACTAATCAAATAGCTGCAGCTTAACAAATCCATTATCTATCAAGAGAAGACTGGGTTTTCTGAGTGGTGACTTCAGAACCTCACAACTGTATTTTACAATAATAGAATTGGCAAAAGCTTATGGAACTCTGCTGAGCTATGTTAAAATGAAACTCCCCGACCAGCAATCCTTCATCTGGACAGCTCAGGAGGCCACAATGCCCATGGTGGAGGCTTTGAAAGGTTTCAAATGAAATAAGGAGGATTTGTTAATGCTATAACAATCATCAGCCTCAGTTAGGAAATTAAATATTATTAAGGCAAAGCCCTCTAGCACTATTGACCACTGATATGAGCAAGTAGATTACGTTTAACATGAGATTTCGTGTCCTTAGCAACTGCCCCACACATTAATCTGGCTAATATAATGCAAACTGTGCAGATCATGAAAAGAGAGAAGGCTTTTCTTCCTTTGGTAAAAAGGAGCACTATTTTAAAGAATGTGGCAAGTTATGCCTAATTTCAAGAAGAAACTAAAAATTTCTCTTTTAAGATTTTATTTATTTATTTGCCAGATAGAAAAGAGAGAGAGAGAGAGAGAGAGCACGCACAGCAGGGGAAGTAAAATGCAGAGAAGCAGGCTCCCCGCTGAGCAAGGAGCTTGAGGTGGGACTCCATCCTTTGACTCTGGGATCAGGACCTGAGCTGAAGGTAGACGCTTGCTTAAGACAGACCCACCCAGGCATCCCAAGAAGAAAGTAAAAGTTACTGGCTCAAGTAAATGGGAAATGCAGAGTCCATGAGTTACTGGCACGGCTGGCCCCAGGAGAGACATGTGGATGTGATCCTCTTCCTTCCCCACAATCCCTGACCACCATTCCTTCTCTTGGCTGGCCTGTGCTTGGTCACACTGACAGGTACATCCACTCCACATATACTCCACAGTGGCAAGACGTTCACCAATGCTTCTGGGATTACATCATCCGCAAAGTTTGAGATCCCCGAGGAAGAGACTGGGTGGTTTATAAACAACACAAATTCATTTCTCGAAGTTCTGGAGTCCACAGATCTGGTGTCACAGTTCCGGGATGTCCAAGATCAAGGTGCCGGCACGGTCAGGCTCTGGTGAGAGCCCTCTTCCTGGTTCAAAGATGCTGCCTTCTCACTGGGTCCTCGAGTGATGGAGGGGATGAGGGATCCCTGTGGAAACTCTTCCAGGGCCACTAATCCCATTCATGAGGGCCCATCTCATGGCCCACTCACGTTCCCAAAGGCTCCCCCTCCAAATATTATCACACTGAGGATTAGGTCTCCATATACGAATTTTGCACAGTATACAAACATCTCGCCCATGGCAGAGGGACTCTGGTTCATCAGCATCCTTACGTCACACTCCATGGAGGGGTCTGACTGGCCTTTCCTGGAACGATGCCCATCCAGGAACTAAACCCTTCCGTCAGGGAGATGAGGTCCTGGCCTGGCTACTCATGAGTCACTTCGGCACCCCTGATGACTGGAATCACTCATCCCGACAGAACCACACAAAGAGGCTGCACAAACATTCTACTTCTCCAACAGACAGATTATGTTTTCAGTCAATTTAAATAGTACTTTTTCAGTACCTCGTACTTAGGCCTCATCCTCAGCCCTACGAAGCCGGAAACACGGGAATTAAAACTGAGGCAGCTTCCCATTTTCGTCACAAGGAAAGAACTGCAATGAATTGCAGTCTCATTTTCATACCATCTTTAGGTCCATTATACCCGATTATATTATTAGCAGGTTTCTCTGTAAAAACTCATAAGTCAAGGACTTCTTATCCAGGTGGGATCTCCCTCTCTCGGGTGCTAATAACTTGAACGACAACCCCAAAGCTTTAGGTCTAGACTCTAAAATAATGGTGCTATTGGTGGTAATCATAGGGGCTAATCTGATGATCTCTTTCCTTCCCCACCCTTATCAGGCTCTCTACTTTCTGCACCCAGATCTGTTTAAGACCCTCACATACTCTATCTCCCTGAACTCCTAACCTTCCATTACACTGCTGTGGCTCCTACTTCCGACCTATCTCTAAGATCCTTTCTTGGTTTTTATTCCCTCTGCTACTACCCTTCTTCTTGGTCTAGTTATCTCTAAGCTAGAGACTGATAAAACACCCACACTGTTTTCCTGCCTCCAACCTCTCTCTAAACAAGTGCACACTATAAAACGCATCAAGGTTTGCTTTCAAAGCAGAGCTCCATCATCTCATTCCATGGTCAGAAACTTGGGTGATTTTTCATAGGCTAATGAACAATATGAATAAATACTTTCCTGTCAGTCAAGATCCTCTGTCATCTGTCCCAGCCTACCATACCGAACTCAGATCACTGGGTTAATTTCAATTAATTCCAGCACATTCAACACTCAGGGTAAACTAGGCCTTTTCCCAAATGAACTTCACACTTTCCATCATCCTTCCCCCAGGCGAGCTCTTTCTAGTGCCTGAATTTCCCTCAAATCATCTCTGTGCATCCAAACACCATGTGTCCTTCTACGCCCCCTTTAAATGGCAGACATTCTAATGAGTCTTTTTTGATCTTTCTAGCAGGACATCGCTCTTCCTTTCCTCGCACCAAAATGGCACATTCTCTGTACTGGCCTATTCTCAATTATGACCCATTTAGCTTGTCCTATAATTATGCCTATTTTTTACTTTTAGATTATGAGGTCTTTGATGCCAAAACTATCTTCTCTCTATAGATCGCATCCCGGCTAGAAATTTTGCCTTGCTTGATGCGTTATCTGCTATTGCTGCTGTCATAAATTAGCACAGTGGCTTAACATACTCTAAGTGCTGGCGGTTGTTAGCTCAAAATCAGTTTCAGTGAGCTAATGTCAAAGTACCAGCAGGGCCGGGTCCTTGAGTCTCTAGAGGAGGCCCTATCTCCTTGCCTTGCTTGTTTCTAAAGGTCGCCTGCATTCCTTGGCCCGTGGCCCTTCTTCCGTCTCTCTGGCCAGCCGTGTAGTGTGTTCCTTTCTTCCCTCAGCACACTGCCGCCTTCTTTCAGATCTCCCCAGCCTCCTCCTTACAAACACATTCTGTGATAATCCAGATTAACTAGGATAATCTCCTATCTCAAGATCCGTAATCATATCCATAAAGGTTCTTTGGTCATATAAACCAATATTCACAGTTCTGAGGGTGAGGATGTGGATATCTAGTGGGGGGGGGGGCAGATTTCAGTCTACCACAGTGTTTGAAGTGTGATAGAACGGAAACATGGGAACCACTAGGGCAAAGAGAATGGGGGTGGGAGATTGAGGGAGGAGGGTCAGACAAAGGGAAACATCCCGAGACATAAAGGCCATGGTGTTCCATGCAACAACGGTGAGGAGGCCAGAGCGGGAAAAGTGAGGGGGAAGCAGGAAATAAATGTGAGGTGCCAAAGCAGGGATTACATAATGCAAGAATCTTTGGTTGTACTTAGGCTTTTTGCTCTTTATCCCTAGAGCAGTGGTTTTCAACTAGAGTGATTTTACAATTCCCCCCACACTGTCCCTCCCCACCCTAGGCTGTTTGGTGGAATGGAGACATTTTAGGTTGTTACAACTGTAGGCATGGGTTACATGACCTAATGACCCCACTCTTGTGGGTAGAGACCTGGGATGATGCCAACACCCTACACTGCACAGGACAGAAAAACAGAGTCATCTGGCTTGAATACCAATAGTGGTGAGTTTAAGAGACCGTGTCTTAAAATACCTACATCATGCACTTCAAACAACCAAAGTACTGAAGCTCCTACAAGAAAAATGGGGAAGAGAGCAAGAGGGGATGTAGGGATGGCCAACCGAGAGGGATGTCAAACTCCAGGAGGACAGGGCAAAATGACAGCACAGATGAGAGTGGCGTCTACGTAAGTATGGGCATAGTCAAGAGATGCCATGAGCAAAAACTAACAGCCTCGCTCACCACTGGCCATGCAGAACAAGGAAAGAGAAGTTTCCAAGAATGACGCCCATCGTATTAGCTTTTGGAATTGAGGAGGTAGAGATACCATTCACTAACAAGGCCCATGCTCAAGGAGGACCAGGTTTGGGAGAGGAAACCACATGTTCAGTTTTGGACATGTTGAGTTTGAGGTGCCTGTGAAACAATAAAGATTTAAAGGAAGTAGGAAAGGCCAGGCTGTTGATGCAATTGAGAGAAGTCAGTGATGGACATGAATGGGCTCGTCTGAGAAGGGCAGGATGAGGTGCAAACAAAGGCTCCATTGTGCCTTTGCCTTGTGCAAATCATTCCACATTTAAAAGTTTGATAGGGAAAACTAAGCGAACCAAGGATACAGAGGAGTAAGAGGAAACTCAGAAAAAGAATTACTTGTACTTAATAAGGAAAAGTATTTCCAAAAGGATGGAGTATTCGACAGCATCGAAGAGTCTGCAGTTGAAGGAAGATGAGAATGGAACCACGTGCACAGCTGACACCCAAGAAGTATTCAGATGAATGAATCTAAGTCATCGAGGACTTCAGACTTTAACAAAAACTTTGCCTTGTATTTTTTTTAATCAAAAGCTTGTATCAAAAGCACTGACTTGGAAGTCCTGCCTTTTTTGGTGACCTTTTTCTTTTTTGGCTTGGCTTCATTCCCCCTTCCCCCTAACTTTACTGAGATATAATGGATTACAACATGGTGTAAGTTTAAGGTGTACGATGTGTTGGCTGGGTACATTTACGTATTGCAAAATGATTACCTTCATAGTTTTAGCTCACATCTGCCTCCCATCACATAATTACCATTTCTTTTTTGTGATGAGAACATTTAAGATCTACTCTCTTAGCACCTTTCAAACATACGGTACAGTATTATTAACTGTAATTACTATGCTGTACAACAGATCTCCAGAACTCGCTCATCTTAGAGTTGGATGTCTGTGCCTTTGGACCAATGTCTCCCCTTTCCCAGCCCCCCACAGCCCTTGGCAACCACTGAGGTAGCCTCTATTTCTGTGTGTTTGGCTTCCTAAGATTCCACATGGAGGTCAGATCACACAGTACCGCTTTGGTTTCTCAAATAAACCTGATCTTGCTACCTTTTCCACAGTGCTTCTACCCTGCACCTGCTAAAGGAGTCCCTAAGCCATCCTGGCTCTTCAGGAAACAAAATATTCTCTTTCTATTTCTGACAGGGAGAGTTAATGAAGGAAGAATAAATGCAATAGAAAGCATAAGACTAATTTATTTGCACAAGCCAACATTTTTCATTACTACACAGTAATCATAATTATAGAGTCATTTATCACAAGGTAATTACCATTGACCATTCTACGTAGATACATGTTATAATTTGACGCATAATTCCTTAAAACGAGTCTGCTTATGCTCATTGGAAAGGCTGATCTTGCCAGCTACCTGCAAGGGTACTAATTACCTGTTGTGAAAATCTACTGACCTATCAGGAAGGGGTTAATTTTTCTCAGCAGCATTCCCATGGCCACCATTTGAAGTCATTATCACAATTTAGTAGGAAATAGACAAGCTGTCTTCATCGGAAATGACTGAAACAGCTTGCTGTCCTTCTGTGCAGGTGAGTATTCTGCCTGTTCTTCCCCGGGTCCCTGGGAACAGCACACGGGCCTAGCTGTGACTTCCTGCCACTGAGTCACAGCACAAAGTCATGTCACATCTGAATGCTCTCCAGTTTCCACGGAGAAGACCCGCAGAGGCTGCACTCTGGCTTAGCGTGTGGTGGCTGTTTATTCTCTTCCTAGACAGTTGGATTTTCCTATGAAAGTTATCCTCTGCACTTGAAGTCTGGGCTCTTCTACTCAGCTGGGGATATTATTTATTAGAACCAACAGACGGGGAAAAGATGACAGAGACAGGCCCATGTGTTAAGGCTGCCCTTGCCTCCCCAACATGCAATATTCCATGGATGATCCAAACACAACTGGCTCAGAACCATTTGCATAGTATAGCAGTGACATCTGGATATACCCCGTAAGAACGTGCGGATGTCTACTATGGAGGGTAAACAGGTTCAAAATAAAAAGATCCCATGGGATGTATACTGGAAGGATTTTTGTGTGTGTATGTAAGAGTCATAGAAAAAATGAGGGTCCTCCTTGAATTTCTTTCTCAATAAACTTTTTGCTGTATTTATTAAGATCAGCAAATTTGGTGTCATGTAAATCCTAACACATTTCACAAGAAACAGAAAGTGAACAGTATGAGGAGACAGTTCCTGTACTCAGTGGCACCACTGAAATTCCTAAACAGCTAAAATGCCCCAGAAACTTGTTAAGTGAGGATAACACAAAGGGTCCTTGTTCTTGGATAGAAATGCAACAAATAATCAGACTCTGAAGCTCAATATGTTGACAGGTAGTCTGATGTTCAGAATGAGATTTAAAAACAACCATCAATACAACCCCACCAACTTGAAATAGCACAGAAATAAACACCTATCAATGAGAAAGAAAGGGACGGAGAATTAAAATTTACAGAGAAAATGTGTGGAAACATAATGATTATATAAGGAGTACTAGTAAATTTCTCCAGCCAGAATACACCGCCCCACAACACAATTTAAAACACAATCCCACATTATTTATTTGCCAATAATTCAACTATTTATAATGTCACTCCATAATGTCTTATGGTTTAGTTCACAATGCTAACCTGCTATGTGCTTATGGATCACCTAACTAGTTTCTAACATACCTTACTTAAGCTTCGCTGTGTATTACTCAGAAATCCACAGACACATAATGGAGATTCAAGACACAAAAATTCTTCCAAATGCAATGTATTAAACAGTTCACGTTTTCATGTCAAAATGTGAATTTCAGGGTGCTTTGGTGGCTCAGTCAGTGAAGCATCTTCCTTCGGCTCAGGTCATGAACTTAGGGGTCCTGGGATCAAGCCCCACATGGGGCTCCCTGATCAGGGGGATACTGCTTCTCCCTCACTTCCGCCCTTCCCCTTGCTCGCTCTCTCTCTCTCTCTCTCTCTCTCTCCCCACCAAATAAATAAATAAATGAATGAATAATATATAAATAAATAAATAAGATCTTTAAAAAGAATGTGAACTCGAAAGAGAGGTTAAAAAATTCACTGAAACAATTTTCAATATTACGAGCACTTCACAAACTATTTATCAGGCAGTAGAATAGGAACAGGCTTCACAGGCTTTCTCAACTTGGTCATGGATTTAAACCTTGATTTATAATCCATCATAAAACCATCAATAGAATATTTAAAATCCAATATAAAGACAATGGTATTTTTCCCCAAAATCCATGTTTATCGTTTTAGTGGTTCTTAGGACAACCTAAGTTAGCAGTCCTCAAATTATTGAAGACCGCTTTGCATTTGCATAATACTTTGCCAATTACTAGTATTCTTCCTCTCTTTTCTACAAGCCTCTAAGAGGAGAGTGCTCAAAGGGAGAATGAGCATGTATCTTCTTAAATTTTTCATTGAGGGCAAAATATGTGCCAGGAAGTGGAGGTGTGCAGAAGACAGATCACCTTAACGAGCTGCAGATGAGTTTTCCATCTCTCTACTTCAAAAAGCTTAACATCACCGAGGGTAAACTAGAACTCTCTGTTGAGACCCCATGGAGAAACAACATACAGACCTTCCGGCAGCATGACAGCATTTTTCAATCATGATCACTGAGTGACAGACTTGGAGTGACTTGAGGTCAAAGACCCAATCACTATTTCCTGCATCTGCCTCAAGTGGAACATGAAGGGCTTGGGGGAAATAAACTCTAAGCTTTCAGCGGGTCTCACATGTTATGACCATCCAAGTGCTAGGACTGCATGATTTCAGGGAAGAGAAAGATAGGTCTATGGAGAGAAGGGTTTTTCATGGCAATCTCACTTTCAGAGATAAGTTGTTATCTTAGAGTCTGTGCATGATGTCAATAGAACTTGAATCCTTAGACAGGTGGAAGGATCTTCCCCCAGAAAGATTGAGACGGCTTTCAAAACCACAGTTAATGATCACTATACTGACCAAGCACATCAGGAGGAGTGCCTAACAACTTTTTTATACATTCACAGTTTTGATTTTGCTAAGTGGGATACCAGAACCAAAGCACAGGACGGAGACTGGAGAAGAACTCCTAGTAAGCAACCTAACAAACTACATAAAGACAAAAAAGAAGGAACAATGTGTTAGGCTTATCATAAATGTCCAGATAAAATATAATCAAGGTGCACCATAAAAAGGGTTGATGCTGCAGAGTATGACAGTACTATAGTACTTTTTTCCTGTAGTACTCTTACCACAGTCCATTGGTTGTTCCTCTCATTACTGTGTGTTTGGAGCATCATTCTGGTACGACACCTTACCTACGTTTTCAAGATTTTTATGTGATCATCTCCTTATTGAACTGCCTTACAGACAGGAAGATGTTCCACATTTTGAAACCCTTTGAACTTCCTTTCTTAAAATACTTGCTACTATCTACAGTTCAACAAGAAGGAACAGAAAATGATCCACCCCCCCATTAACTGATGACCAACTGTTCTCTCTCATGAAACCATCATTACACTAATGTGTGTAACTTATTAGTGATGGAACCTAATAGAAGTGCCATTATGTGGGTCTAAAACAGTCTAGTTCAGCAATTCCATATGGTTTCACATAAGTGGATTATTATTTTTACAGAGGCAGTGTTACAAAAACCAGAAGACAGCATATAGGAATATTAATATCACACTAACCCCTCAGACATTTTTCTTCACTAAACTTGGAGTCACATATTCAAACAAGGGAGGCAATGAAGTGTGTGTGTGTGAAGTGGGTGAGCATGGGGACCAAAGTGACTGGAGGAATGCATGGACAGCCCAAACTGATTCAGTTTCATTAAAAATGAAATAAAAATGGCAACTGCCATAATAGACACATGGACAGCTCACAATCTCATCCCTCATAACTTTCTTACAATAGATTTATAGTAACTTGAGCTTTCTGGTTACTCAAGTGCTAGGTCATATTTGATTGCATGTAAACCATCAGACGAGGAGCATAATGGCCTCCTAGTTGGTATGACATGGACTCTGGGTTTTAGATTATTCAAACAAATTCTAACTATGTCTTAACTGACTAAACAAAGATCATATTCTTAAACTCAACATTTACTTCCTAATACAGAAACTTTAAAGACAGCAAGCTTTGCACATAAACCCTGAAAGGTTTTTCTAGGTTAAATTATATCAACAAATAATACAATAATCATTTTAATGATGATACCAATCCTATTACTACTAACTGCTATTTGAAGAACACTTGCAATATTATTGATCTCTGTTCTGAGAAATTCCATAAACACAATTGCATGTAATTCCCACACATCAAACCTTCACCAGGGTTATTTTCCCTAGTTTGAAGATAAGATGAGGCACTGAAGATCAGAAGTGGTTTATCATTAAGTCGCCACCCTCCCTAAAAAGAAGTCCCCTTAACATTTACATCCATTACGTAAATTAGCTTGAAATTGTTTTTAATTACATGAAGGATTGCACTTTGGAAAATTCTTCTGTGAAATATAATAAAGTATGTAATAGGAGACTGTGAGTAACTTTGCCAGGCAAGGCAAAAGAACCTACCAACAGCAGGCCACTACATTGGTTATTGTCAACAGTGTGCCTTTACATTCAGAGATCTTTCTTTTCCAGGCAGATTAGGAAAACAGTCTTTGGGAGGAGTGAGCAGTTCACAGACAGGTAGCAGAGGAGGAGAGTGTGTTATTAAATGTATAATAATAATGATGATATCATCACTAAGGAATAAACTATATTTATTTCTATGTGTGCCATATTCAGAGGGTTCTCCTAGGAGTAACTGTGAACTCTAGACAGGGTTCACAGAGCTCCTATCTCTGGCTCCTCCTCAAGAAACAACTATAGCTACTGAATTGTGTGAAGGTGATACATTCCAAAATGTTAGCACATTCAAAGATTTCACAACATGGTTTATTATTGGAAGTAATACACACACACACACACACACACACACACACACACACACTATTTGATATTATGTAATAACATTATATGTAGTAGCTATATATAATCTAGTAATAAACATTTTTTATTTTTTCAGTACAAAGAAAGCAGAAAACTTAGTACAGAAGGTAAGAAAGTGACACCTCTTATCTCCCATCCATGCTAGAAACACACCATCCAGCTCTCTCCCACTTGCCCTCCACACTTCACAAACTGCAGTACATTTTGCCTTCCAACCCCTCAAGCCATTTCCACTGTCATTCACCTGCTTAAGTTTTTTTGTTACTTTTTTTGCCTAGGCTACTCTGATAACCTCCCAACTGGCTTCCCAAAGGCAACACTGATTTATTCTTCATTCTAGCCAGCCAGCCCTAAAACACAAATCTGATCACATCACCCCCTGCTCAGCAACCTTCAATAACTGTCATGTAAAAAAGCCAGACTGCATCACAAAGCCAACAAAGGGCCTCCTGCTACTTCACCAGTCTCAACTCCTGGCACCACCTACCCACTCACCACCCTGATCACAGTGAGCTGCAGCAGCGCCCCAAATATGCCATATTCTCTCTCCTTTCTAGATTCAAGGATAAAGATTCAGCATACCAGCTTAGCAGCAGTCTACTAAGCTTCAAAACCTACTTCTACCACTCACCAGCTGAGGCGTGGGCAAGCTGCCGTGCCTCAGAGAGCCGTGGTTTCTGATGCAACATGAAAGAGGTAATTAGACCTAGCTCACAGCTCAGCTCTATGGATCAAATGAGAGGATGCACATAAAGCTGCCCACACCATGCTTGGCTCATGCACTGGTAATACTGAAGGTCCCTATTCTGAAGAGCTAAAAATGCATTATACTTCACTCTGTGAACTCCATTAACAGGTTTTTGGGGGCACCCACAAAGTACATATTCCAATAAAGATGGATATTTTACTTCCTGATAGTCTGGAAGTAAAAACTCCTATGAAGAAAACTAAAGCAGGGCTAACCAGGAGTGTTATTTTAAGCAGAGCAGGCAGGGAGGATCTAAGGGAGAAAGCGACCTTTGATCAGAGACACGAAGGAGACAAAAAGGTGAGCCGCATGGACATCTGGCGAAGAGTACTGAGGCAGAGAAGAGAGCAAAGCAAAGACCCTGAGATGGAACGAGGCTGGCAAATTTGGAGAGTGGCAGGCACACCAGCGAGGCTGAAGCCCCACGTGCCTGGGTGAGTGTCAGAATGAAATCAGAGAGAGAGGTTGTGGTCAGGCAGGGCATGCTGTGGTTTGAAGGCCATGTTATAGATGCCATTTTTATTCTACTGCTAGATGTGATCACTTAATCATTCTGGGAAATTTTAGCCCAATCTTCCAGGCTGGGAGGGAAGCCCGCTGTCTCTGCTCTCGGGGGGCACTTGGTACCTTCACCTTGGCAGGTACCACGGCAGCCCTCCCAACTCTGCTGCCGCACAGGGCTCAGTTATTCATCTCAGTATCCCCAGTGATTTGTGGGGTGCACACAAGCTTGCAGGGACGGGTCAACAAGAATGAATCAACTTTCAAGAAATAAATGAATCAGAAGACCCATGAAAAGAGTTGACGCCATAGAGAGATGGTTACACCAGATAAGATTCTGAAGACAGAGATGGAACATAAGCATATGTCTTCTGCCCTCATCATGTTTGAATTTTTAGCTCAATCAGCAGTGAGGTTCAGAGACACTAGACGACTTTGCTAAAATTATTTTGTTCTATAATTTTCAAAATTCTTGCATGCACTATTTAACTCTGTCTCAGAAATCACCCCAATTTCTCCAATTTAAGTGTTGAACACCCCCCCACCAAAGCACACAGCCAATGGTGGGCTTAGTCTGTAACTCAAGAAGCCACGACCTGTGAGGGGGCCCCTGCTGCTCGGATGGAACAGCACAGCTTCTTAAGACCAGACAATGTGGCAGAGCATCACAGCAGAACCAAGCTGAGGCGAGGCACAAAAACACCTACAACAGACTGAGATGAGGAAGCAAGACTTGTCCTGAGGGAGTGGTGGGGGGGGGACCATCACCAGGAAGTAAGTCCATCCTGCACTCACTAATCACAGACGGAGGCACTCTTTTGATGAAGGAGACAGTGAGGACCACAAAACAAGTGGTGCTGCCAAGAGCTGCCAAGATGACCATTATTTACACCAAAGTTACTACTGGTGGTGTCTAGTCTCCAAACCCCATTTTATTATATTGTATTTTCATCAACCTGTGATGCAGGTGTGTAGCAGGACCATCTATAGCATATAATGCAGATCAGCTGTTGCACCCATTGAAGGTTAATGAACATAGTGCTCGGATCTGGGAGAGACTCTATCTACTACCTATGAGATTCTGGAACAAGAAAGTGGGGATGACAATGTCTATGCTAAAGATTTGTTATGGGATGAATTATATGGTACAATATTAAAAACAATGAAGTGTTTGATGAAGGTAAGAGTTAATAAAAATCTCTTCTATATATTTGTGGATGGTGTCATCTTAAAATTATGTGATATTTGGGGCTCAGTCAGTTAAACATCTTATCGTTCATTTTCAGCTCAGGTCGTGATCTCAACGTCCTGAGATCAGAGCCCCTAGTAGGCTCTGTGCCTAGCGGGGAGTCTGCTTGTCTCTCTCCCTCCCCACTGACCCTCCTCCCGTAAATAAATAAAATCTTTTTTAAAACTATGTGATATTTTACTAAGTTCTTAGTTTATTATAAAATACATATTAAATGTCTTTTTCTACCACCTAAATAATTATCAGCACCTAAAATCAGAAATAAACTCCACTCTTTATTCATATCTTAATGTTGCCTTTGAGTAAATATATAAATTTGTGAATGTCATTGTAGAAAACAGTGAGATTTACTTTTTCCCCCTGCCTATTATGTGCCACAATTGCATGTAGCTAATAATCACTGAATTATCAACACAGTCTAACAAGTATGCTATTCAGCAATATCATTTCTACATTTTTATTATGGTGATATCGTAACAGTTGAGAAGGAGAAACTATAAGAGTTTGTGATCATAAAGAAATAAGGGAACAGTTACATCAAATTATCTGGAAAGCTAAAGAAAGGAAATTTATTTCCTCCCACTTGCTATGAGGATGACTGATCCTATCATCTCTTTCCAACAGTATATATTGTAATATAGCAAAGTTCCTTGGTCACAGCAGCGTTAAAATCCCTGACTTAAGTCTAGGATAACAAATGAATGATGTGAATGAATTGCTGTTTTTCTTCCTTCCTACACAAAAATCATGAAAATATTTAGCACCACTTGCACCTCAGGGGGGAAACTCATAATCTGAGTATAAGTTTTAAAAGATTATCATTCCAAGTTGAGCAATTTTCAAATTGCCGCCATTGTAGAATGACTTAAGTGAAAATGACAAAGTCAAAGAAAATTGCACTTTGATGGAGAAATAAAAAACAGTGCCAGGAGTGAGATGGAGAGGAACAGAATCTGATGTGTTGGCTCCAAATCGTGTCACTGTTGACAAATATTTACGCAGCAACACAGCAAGCTTAAAAGTACAACTGAACGTTCAAAAATCTGTCAAACAAGGTTACAAATGAATAAGGGAGCACATTTATGGAAAATTGCGTGGTCCTCCTGTGCTGTCTCATTTTAAGAGGAACACAGAACAATAAAACCAAGTACAAAAGCACACATAACTCACTCAAACCAGCAAGAGGGGCTCTGCCTTAAACCTGTGTCCTCAATTCTGTACTTCATTTCCAAAACACTACGCTTAAGTATTTATAATTGCAACATAAAACACTGCTCCCAGTACTCTGGGTTAATACAAAATTAATAACTCTACATAGAACAATCGCAGCTTACTTACGTGAAAATACGTTGGAAAAGAAAAGAGCCTTGTAGTTAACAATACATAAGGATTCTGACCATGACAACACCTGTACTGTTTTGATATGTATTTTTTTTTAATAATCCATGGGACGGGAGGTCTCCACAAGATCAGGACAAAGGAATGTGCATAAAGTAAATATCAGGAAAGAAATGGTATGTCTAGCTAACACATCACAGATGTGGTCTTCAGTGTGAGTTTTGAAAGATATAGTTTCCCCAAACAAACGAAGCATCAATGTTTTGAAAAGTGGCTTTCATCCTAAAGATACACAGTTTAGATACAAATTTTACTGTTTTTCAAGGAAATTTTAAGCATATAATGAAAAACACAAGAAATATTTTGGTTCCCAATCATGCAACTGTATTTTTCTGTAATATTTACAGAAAATTTCTGTAATATTTACAGAAAATTCTCAGTGCCCTCTTCCACATTCTATGCTAACATTTACTTTAAAGTGGTTCTCCACAATCTAAAGTTTATGTAGCTAATAATAATTTTAAAAAGTATATGATGAAACTTTGGCTAAAAAAATGTTCACTCTAGGGTGCCTGGGTGGCTCAGTGGGTTAAAGCCTCTGCCTTCGGCTCAGGTCATGATCTCAGGATCCTGGGATTGAGCCCCCCATCGGGCTCTCTGCTCAGCAGGGAGCCTGCTTCCTCTTCTCTCTCTGCCTGCCTGTCTGCCTACTTGTGATCTCTCTCTCTCTGTCAAATAAATAAATAAAATCTTTAAAAAAAAAATGTTCACTCTAATATCTCAAAAAACACTAAGTATATTTTTCTGCTTTACCATGCTTTAGAAGATGAATATTTAATGATTTGGAACATGGCTGTGATATATTTTTGAATTTTAGTCTTGCCTAATGTTGAACATGTAATTACCAAAGATTTTAACTTTCCCCCTCTTACTTTACCTTTTTTCTAAAATTTCCACCAAAATTTTAATTATTTTTAAAATAAGGAAATGCAATTCCTAAGCCATCTTAAAAACATAAAACCTGAGGTGTGTCTCGGTGGCTCAGGTGGTTAAGCATCCAACTCTTGGTTTCGGCTCAGGTCCAGATCTCAGGGTCGTGAGATGGAGCCCATTGCCAGGCTCTGCATTCAGTGTGGAGTCGGCTCGAGATTCTCTCTCCCTCTCCCTTTACTCCTCCCCCCACTCATGCTCTTGCTCTATCTCTCTCAAACAAATAAATAAAATCTTAGAGGTGTAAAACCCGAACTGGAAGAATATTGGTAAAGGATCGTGTGTTAAAATGAAATCAGCCAGAGGCACAAGGAGATTGCTGCTACACACATCAGCTCTGCTGTAATCTGTCTAGACTGTCTTACCAGGTAGCTAAGAAACCAAATGCTTGCAATTGGACTGAGTCCCTAAGGACTGAGGAGGGTCCCAAGGATATGGAATGGTTCCAGAGGGGTCTGGAGATGTCAGGGACAAAAGACAATGAAGCTGAGATAACCAATGCTATTAATGAAATTTGGAAAACTAGGCCAATGTTGAAACAAGATTTTCAGAATGTAACCATGAGATGCTTGTTAAAATCCTTTCTTCATATCATCTCAAAACTTCATATCATCCCAAACTCAGCAAGAGTCCAGAAACCGAGAACATTTTAAAAAGTTAACTCCAATTTCCAAAGAACAAGCTGACAAAGAATCTACCAAAGGGAAAGCAAAATCAGTGCCATGATATAACATTCACCTGAATTACTAAATGTGAAGAGCTGTGTTTTCTATGACTATATTCTCGGCATACCATGTTAGGTAATCTAAAGATAAATAATGACATAGCATAGTATTTAAGAGTGGAGACTGCAGATCAAGTCAGACTGGGTTTAAAACCTTGTTTGAGGAGATACACTCTTTTATCTTGGGCAACCTGCTTAAAATTATTTGAATTGCAGCTTTGTTTCTTTAAGACAGGGCTTAAAAAACCCACTTCATGGTGTTGTTAAAGGGATTACATGATTTACATGAAGTGCATGGCACAGGCCTCTAGAAATCGATGAACATGAATTGTAATGCAAGTTCATTGAGGGCAGGAACGTTTGTGTCTTTTGATCACTGCTGAACAGTTAGCATACATTCTCAGTAAATATCTGTTGAATGAATGACTATTGTTACTATCAATAAGTACTCCAAGAATTTTCTCTAAGCTTACATGCCAGCCTAGTCAAACACAGTAGATGCCCTCTAGTAGCTATGTTCTATAAAGTCAACATGAACACCAAATTAGCACAACGTGAGCATGACTCCTAGGGAAGGAAAGGGTCGGTACCTGTGAGGCTCAGGCCATAGTTCTTCATTGACACATCGTATATAACTTTGTGTGTGTTGCTGTTGAAAGACACCTTATTTAATATGTCTGGTCGACTAATATTGAACTCACGGCCAACAGCACCATAATTCATGCCTGACTGAAACTTTCCTAACACATGTATTTTCTCCGTAAGGCTCATGATACCTTGTACTGAGGAACATCAGACAGCACTTTGGCACTAAGTCTGGGGGACATTTTAAGCAGCGAAATCACACATAAAAATGCACAAAAGTGAAAAAAAAAAAAGGCACTATATAGAGCGCAAAAAAGGACCCCATTTACATTAGGAGAGCTGACAAAAGGGTAGTGCAGTTGCCTTGCTTGACCTCAGCTGGGAATGTGCACGTCAGGGAGCGAAAATCATCTGTCCTCCTGCAGCAAGTCCCATGAATGACTGCAAAAGACAGGTGAATATGGATTTGGGAGCTGCAAATGAACTTTAGCACGTAGATAAATTCACAAATACGGAATATGCAAGTGATGAGAATTGACTGTATATCTAACAGGAAATACAAGACACTCCTATACTTTCTAATTTTGTATCTCTTCTCCCTTTCCCCCCTTCCTTTGTTCCGACAGTATCCTGAATACTGTTTTTCCCAATCACTGTTTGCCAAATAGGAAAATGAGCATGTTTTGGGAGATTTTCAGTCCAGTGGAAACTAAAGACACAAAACTAAAGATAAAGAACTTCGCAACTTTTCTTACCATCTTAAATATATTTGGTGGAGCAGTCATCCAAAAGATATTGTATATAGCACGTCATTTTGAAAGATGTTACCTACAAAGGCTTGGCCTTA
This sequence comes from Procyon lotor, assembly GCA_028646535.1. Lineage (NCBI taxonomy): Eukaryota > Metazoa > Chordata > Mammalia > Carnivora > Procyonidae > Procyon > Procyon lotor. Next base: position 6,172,289 of record CM053607.1, read on the forward strand.
AATGGATGTTACTGGGTTGCGTAACAGAAGAGACTGAAATATGTTAGATGAGGTTGAGTAAATAGAAAGTTGATAGAAAATCACTAGCTTCAATCAGGGATACAGGAGGTTATAATCATAAAAAGGTCAGATCAGGAAGAGGCACCCCAGAATAAGAGATCACACCCAGTTGGCTTAAGTAATGTTATTAAAAATGCCAATTCTGTCAAATCCTGTCACATTGCTTGTTGTTCAAGACAAATGTCTAGCAACTGGCCTTAGAGGAAATTAATACCCTATCATAATCTACCCAGGCTGTTGTTCAGGGGCAAGCAATGAGAGGAAAATATTTCTTTTTCTTGATAGAATTGTGTCCTGTGTATTGGTTTAGGACTTCTCATTCCTTAGGCACTCAAGAGTAGAATTATTCTCTATGAATTACTAAGAACTAGGGGAAAAGTACCTACCACTTGTCTTCTCTGCGTTTATAATGGAAGGGATAAGTAACAAGTGATTAAGAGACATTGTCCTAGTCACATATTATAACAATGCTTTCCCATCTTTTGAGAATAACTGGAATATTTTCATCCCCTAATTATGTCACATTCATGTTTACTTTACTAATGGAGAGGACTATGCAAACTTCCTTTTACTGAGCTTTGGCATCAGTCTGATGTTCTATATTACTATGCAGTCTTGTTATTTTAAAACTGATGTAAACTTATTTAGAATAAATATAGGTTTATTTAGGCAATAAATACAGAAGTAAAATATGGTTTTATATAAGTCCTTAATCTGCTCCATTTATTTCTCATAATACATCTGTGTAATATTATATATACATGTATCGAATAATAAAACTGTGATTGATTACATTATATAGTTTTGTACTGTTTTTAAACATTTAATTCGTGAATATTGTTCAGTGTCCCTGAACAGTCTTCTAAAACAGTTCATATTGCCTATAATGGCTGAAAAATTTAAGCTTTTGCAACATTTATTATAAGTATTTTTATACTTGTTTTAAGATTTATTTGAGAGAGAGAGGGAGAGAGAGAGAGAGTCTGTCGAGCAGGGGGATGGGCAGCGCGAGAGGGAGACAAGCAGATTCCCTGCTGAGTTGGGGGGCCGGGGTTTGGTCCCAGGACCCCACGATCATGACCTGAGCCAAAATCAAGAGTCAGACACTTAACTGACTGAGCTACCCAGGCGCTAGTATTTTAATACTTTTTATAAATATCTATAGTTTATGTTAAATTATTGAGCACGGATAGCCCATTTGTTAGGGTAAGCCAGAATCAACAAACTCTGTAAAGGGACAATGGTAAGTATTTTTGGATTCTTGGGTCACAGTGTCTCCATCCCAATGACTCACCTCCACCATGGCAATGCCAAAGTTGAGATACACAGTGTACAAACATCAATGTTCTGTGTTCCAACAAAACTTTACCAATAGATGCTAAAATCTGAATTTCACAAAATTGTCATGTCACAGAATATTGGGTTCCCCCCACACACTTAAAAATGTAAAAAAGCATTCTCCACCCACAGGTCATAAGAAATCAGGCAGTAGCTAGGTCTGGCCCACAGGCTAGGGTTTGCAGATTCCTAGTATAAGCCACAGTGCAAATTTAGTCAAATGCCCTAATGAGGATCTCAAGCTCCAGGACCTTGTCACATCCCTTCCAATGAGAAGCCTCTCCCTCCAGTGGAAGACTACTGTCAGAATCTGAGGGATGCTTTTATCTGAAGAACAGGAGCTATTGTCAATAATTTGAATCAGAATGAGTTTTCATGGGTAAAATTAATGGTCTTCAGAGCCAGCTTTTAACCTTTTGGGGGCATTCAGTTTGAGCTTCTGCAGGTCCCAAAGAAGGAATTATACACCAACCAGCAGGAAGGACTAGTATTTAGCAACCAATATGGTTCTATCAGTGCATTTTAGCTAAAGATCAACCCTGCCTGAAAGGATTCTATCTGACCTCATACTCTTTTGTACCTGCTTGAAGATCAATGTTTGCCTTATGAACTTCTGCAGGCATGGCAGAATTTGTTCTGAGAACTGCTTTCACTTTAGGCTATTATATAGAGGTTGTCAGGAAAGGGCTAAGTCTCACTCAGTTCTAACCATTAGTGGATGCCAGTCTACACCCTACCATTACAAAAAAAAAAAAAAATTGAGCCTCAGCAACATGGTTTAATTTAATTTGCAAAAGTCTGATCCCAATTCACAGTCCGATAAATACTTGCTGATGTTCTCCTATATGCCAGGAAGAGCTGGGAATATAGTAGTGGAAAAAAAGGTAGATATGGTCCATGCCTTGTTATTAGAGAAGGAATAAAAAAGAAGTAATTAAAATGCATTAAGAATTCTTTTCTATTTTATAAAATAGTAACAATGTACTGTAATAATCACTAACATAAGGATTTCTATGTACCAAGCACTGTCCTTGGTGTGGGACGGATCTCAACCCATGCAAAACCTCAACTTTATCAGATAAGTTATCTCTTATCTGGATATGATCTCGTCCTTTCAAGTGAGGAAACTGAAGGACAGAGGGATTACAGAATCTCTTGATGTACTACAACCTTAAAGTGGTAGGTTTTGGGTTTTAACACAGGTAATTTGAAGCCAGAGTCTGCGCTCTTAATCTCTGCATTTTTCAAGCGTGGTGGAGTCATTTTGGGGTGGAGTGTGGGGGGTGGGGGTGGCTCGATGGGCTGCCAGGGAAGGCCTGTCCAGTGTGGGTAATTTAAACTAAAACCTGAGATGGAGGGGAGGCAATCACCCATGACAGAAAGGTAAGCATTCCAAACGGAGCTCTTCTGACAGGCTGAGTCTGGAGGGCCACTTCTCTTTTCCTGGAACCAGAGGGAAGCTGATATGCCTGCGACATGGAAAGCCATGGTCAGGAGCTGGCTTTTTATTCTAAGACAATGGGAAGGCATGGCAAGGTTGAAAGCAGGAGACGTACAGGTCGGATTTTATTTTTAAGTGCCTCTTGGTTGCTATGTAGAAATTGATCATGAGAGTTGGGGACGAAGAGTGTAAAAGGTGAGGTGAGCCAGGGGTTGCTGAAGATCAGAAACAAGAGTTTAAAACAGCATAAATGCTGAGGTTAGAAATAAAGAAACCACCAGAGCATATTTAAGAAACAGTTTAAAACCTCCCAAGCAATGCTCCGCCACCTAACCCGCCATGAAATCTATTTGATGCTAAGGATAAATAATTGTATTTCTCATATTAAAGTAATGCATTATTCTAAACTAAATTACACACTCGCTTTTTGTCTTGAGGTTACACCTCTCTCTCCATAGAGCACTGGAAATGAATAAGGGACAGGGTTTTAATATGAACAAATTTCTCTTTCTTATCCTACTGAGCCAGACATAAATTCATTTAAAACATCACAAAAACAATGGTGCTAATATCACAATAAAGTTTAAAATAAGAACTGCCAAATATAATCTATTATGCAGATTATTTATTTTTGGAAAACTAAAGCTTTAGAGAATTGATAAATACATTCTATCATTTATTCTAAACTATAAATGTTATAATTATTCAAGCATAATTTATATCAATAGATATATTTCCCATCTTTTATCTTTTGCCACAGTATTATTCTGTACTATTATACAACAGGATTAAAATATATTACAATTTAGGGTTTAGTTAACTACATTTATATGTCTGTGTGTGTGTGTGTGTGTGTGTGTGTGTGTGTGTATATATAATATGCATGCAAATAATTATAACTTGCTAGCTAGCTAATTATTCTTTTACTTTTTTTTTAAGATTTTATTTTTTGGGAGTAGTTTTTGACTTAAGTAGAGAGGTCCAGAGACGCCTGGGTGGCTCAGTGGATTAAGCCTCTGCCTTTGGCTCAGGTCATGATCTCAGGGTCCTGGGATCGAGTCCCGCCTAGGGCTCTCTGCTCAGCGGGGAGCCTGCTTCCCCCCTCTCTCTGCCTGCCTCTCTGCCTACTTGTGATCTCTCTCTATGTCAAATAAATAAATAAAACCTTTAAAAAAATAAAGTAGAGAGGTCTATAGATTTATCATAAGCCCATTGCCCCCATACATGCATAGCTTCCTTCATTATCAACATCATTCACCAAAATGGAACACTTTTTTTCTGCCAAAGATGGACCTACATTGACACATCATAATCACCCAGATTCCAGAGTTTACACTATATAGTTCACCCCCGGGTTTTTATTCATTACAATATTACCATACAAAGTATTTTTCACTACCCTAAACAGCCTCTGTGCTCTGACTAGTTAACTCTTCCTGACCTCTGCCCCGGACAACCACTGATCTTTTTATTGTCCACATAGTTTCACCTTTTCCAGAAGGTTACATAGTTCAGTCATACAGTAGGCAGCCTTTCAGATTGGCTTCTTTCACTTAGCAATATTAAATTTCCTCCATGTCTTTTCAAGAGTTGATAACTCAGTTCTTTTTTCAGTGCTGAATGAGATTTCCTTGTCTGGATGAATCACCGTCCATTTGTCCATTCGCCTACCGAAGGGCAGCTTGGTTGTTTCCAAGTTTTGGCAATTATGACTAAAGCTGCTATAAACATCCACGTGTGGTAGTTTCTGAGGACTTAAGTTTTCAACTCTTTTGGATAAATACCAGGGAGCGTGACTGCTGGGTCCTATGGTAAGAGTATGTTTAGTTTAGTAAGAAAACACCAAAGGGTATTCCAAAGTGGCAGTACCATTTTGCATTCCCACCAACAATGTCTGAGGGCTCCTGTTGTTTCACATCCTTGTCAGCTTTGTCAGACTTCCAGAACCAGGGCATTCTAACTGGGGGGTAGTGGTGTCTTGTTATTTTAATCTGAACTTCCCTGATGACATAAAATGTGCAACATCTTTTCATATGCTTATATTCCATTTACATATTTTCTTTGTATGAAAAACAGGTGTCTGTTAAGGTCTTTGCTGCATTTTTTAATCAGATTATTTGTTCTTTTATTGTTGTTTTAAGAGTTCTTTATGTATTTTGGGTAACAGTCCTTTCTCATATGTGTCTTTCACAAATATTTTCTCCCAGTCTATGGCTTGCTTTCAAATTCTCTTGATATTGTCCTTGGTAGAGCAGAAGTTTTATGTTTTAAAGAAGTCCACCTGATCAATGATTTCTTTCATAGATCATGTCTTTGGTTTTGTATCTTGAAAGGCATGATATACCCAAGGTCATATAGGTTTTCTCCTATGTTATCTTCCAGGAGTTTTACAGTTTTGCATTTTATATTTAGGTCTATAATCCATTTAAAGTTACTTTTTGTGAAGGGTGTAAGGTTTGTATCTGGATTCATCTTTTTGCATGTCCAATTTTTCCAATGCCATTTGTCGAAGAGACTGTCTTTGCTCCACAGTGATCCCTTTATTCCTTTGCCAAAGATCAATTGACTCTATTTATGAGGACGTATTTCTGGACACTCTCTATTCTGTTCCATTGATCTATTTGTCTATTTTTTCACCAATACCACACCATCTTGATTACTGTAGTTTTACAGTAAGTCTTGAAGTCAAGTAGTGGCAGTCTAAGTTCATTCCTTAATATTGTGTTGGCCGTTCTTATCTTTTCCCTCTCCACACAAACTTTAGAATCAGTTCGTTGATATCCACAAAATAACTCATTGGGATTTTGATGGGGATTGCACTGAATCTACACATCAATTTGGGAAGAACTGACATAATGATACTGAATTTTCCTATCCATAAACATGTAATATCTCTCCATTTATTTACCTCTTCTCTGATTTTGTTTATCAGTTTGTAGTTTTCCTCACAGAAATCTTGTATATATTTTCTTAGATTTATGCCTAAGTATTTTGCTTTTCCCAGATGCTAATGTAAATGGTATTGTGTTTTCAATATCAAAGTCCACGTTTATTGTTAGTGTATAGGGAAGCAACCGATTTTTGTATATTGAATTTTGTATGCTGCAACCTTGCAGTAATCACTTAATAGTTTCAGAACATTTTTGTAGACTCCTTTGGATTTTCTATATAGATGATCATGTCATCCCTGAATAAAGACATTTCTGTCTTTTCCTTCCCAATATGTATTCTTTGTATTTCCTTTTCTTGATTTATTGCATTAACAAGAACTTCCAACATGATATTGAAACTGCCTGATGACCAGGATATGCCTTCCATGGAACAAGGAAGCTTCAAGTTATGTTGGGGAAGTTTCAAATTGCTCATCATTAAGTATAATGTGAGCTGTAGAATTCTTTTGTAGATATTCTTTAGTTTAAGAATATCTACAGTATCTAATTCTTTTAATTAATTTAATTAAACTCTTAATTTAAGGAAGTTCTCTTCTATTCCTAATTTACTGATAGGTCTTACCATGGATGAATTTTTGATTTTGCCAAAAACTTTTCTGCATATATTGATATTATCATGCAATTTTTCTTTTTTAACCTGTTGACATGATGAATTACTTTGATTAAATTTTTAAATATTGAATCAGCTTTGCATATTTGGTCATGGTCTATAATTCTTATAAACTTTCTGCGATACAATTTGCTAATATTTTGTTGAGGATTTTTGCATCTACGCTCATGAGAAATACTGGTCTGTAGTTTTCTTGGAATGTCTTTGTCTGGTTATGGCATTTGTGTAATGCTGGCCTAAAACAATGATTTACAAAGTATTCCATCTGCTTCTATCCTCTGGAAGAGACTGTAAAGAATTATTAGAAATTTTTCCTTAAGCATTTGGTGGAATTCACCAGTGAACTCTTATAGGCTTGAGAGTTTCTGTTTTGGAATGTTCTTAGTTATTGATCGACTTCTTTAATAGATATATGCCTATTCAGATCACCTTTCTCTTTTGTGCAAGTTTTAGCAGATTGTGTATCATTTCAACCAGGTTATCAAATTTGTAGGCATCAAGTTTTTCATAGTATTCCATTATAACCCTTTCAACTTCCATGGGCTCTAGAGTGATGTCCCTTCTTTCATTTCTGTTATTAATCATTCATGTCCTCTTTCTTTTTATCTTAGCCTGACTAGAGGTTTATCCATTTTATTAGATAGAATAATCTAATATTTTCAAAGAACTGGTTTTTGGTTCACTGATTTTCTCTATTCATTTCTTGTTTCTATTTTCATTGATTTCTGTTCAAATTCTTATTATTCTTTTATTTCTGCTTCTTTTTATATTTTCCTAATTTAGAAGCTTAGATGATTGATTTTAGATCATTACATGCATAATATACATATAGGCACAGTAGATGCATACAATGCTATGAATTCCCCACTAAGCACTGCTTTCATGGCATCCCGTAAAATACAGTACACTGTCTTCATTTTCATTTAGTTAAAAATATTTTAAAATTTCTCTTGAGAGTTTTTTCTTTGACCCACTCATGATTTAAAAGTATATAAATTCTTTTAAAAAGAGAGCAACCTTTTTAAAGTTGCCACTAATTAATGTCGATATTTGTTAAATGAGTGAGTATCTGTGGAACAGTTTGTTCCACTCAATCATAATATTAAGAACTGAGACAACAGGGTCAGGTTTATATTTCAAAAACATCACTATCATTCTGTGGATAGGTTAGAACAAATCAGAGTAGAGGCCAAGAGCCCATTGAAAAAAAAGTGTAGAATAAGGAGTCACAGAAGCATGAACTAAGTGGAGGTAGGGATGGAGGAGGGCAGATGTTAAAGAGGTTAGAAGGAAGAGTCAGTAACATATTGGCTGTGCACAATGAAGGGACAAGTGTGGCATGGCCTTGGGTCTTCTGCTTGAGAATTGGGAGGATGTCTGTATCATCTAAGGACTTACAGTGAGGACAACAAGAGGTTGGGGGCAAGGGAGAAATGAGAATAATTACAGGTGTGCTAAGTTTAGGATGTTCTTACGGCATGAGCAGTTCAGTGAAAAATTCTCAATCACTGAAGAGGGTACTGGGCCAAACTTTTACAAATTTTCAGCAATGTAAGCGAAAACAGGGAGTAGGGTAACATTCTTCAAAGATACAATGAGACAGAAAAGGGCCAAGATGAAAGGAACAAAACGAGAAAGAGGAGTCTCCAAAAAATACTTTGGACCACTTTCTCTTCCTTGGATTGCTATCTCTTTAAATTCTTGCCACGTGGACAAACGAACAGTCCATGAGCTTCTTCCCAAAATGAAAATATTTGCTTAAGGAAAATTTTAATTAGTTCTTTGCAAAGTTAGAAATTATAAGAATAAGCATGAAATGAGTACAATACACCAGACTGTAAATTTAATCACATTCCTACAGAGTGGTTTCCCGTTGTGGTACAACCTCATTCTTTAACAGCAGAGGCAGTTGAGTGCTTTGTAGAAGCTCCATTTTTACTGGTCCTAGAGGCTTTGTCCAAATCCAAATCACTTAGGTGTTGGGTTTTAAAATGTGTGTGTGTGTGTGTGTGTGTGTGTGTGTGTGTGTGTGTGTGTGCGTGTGTGTGTGTGTGTGTGTGTTTAACATCATATCAATATGTACTGAAAGTTAGGTTCTGATTCAAAGATTTAGTTATTAAAAGGAAGTCCCCTGACCTTTAGGAGTTATTGCTATGGGATGAATGATGTAAAAAGCCAAACCTCTATTTGGTTTAGTAAGGGTAACTGGAAGACCATCCATGGTGAAAATCCACCAAACAGTGATGCACTTGTAAGCTTTCAGTATGCACTCTACAGTGGCATTCTGTGGCATCCTCTTGGACTGGTATTCTTTTTTCTGTTACCTATCCACTCACTGGGGCCAAGAGTCAACAGTGGTACTGGCTGAGTTGAAGATTATTCTCAGATCTCAGGAATTTCTAGAAAATGCAACAGTGCCAGAAAGACGAAGAAAAGAAGATCCTGAAATAAGAGTCCGGTTGAACAACTGAGCTAAAGAGAGAGAAAAGTCTTTTTAAAACAAATAATCTACTTGAAATGAGAGGATCAGGGCTGCGTTGTAAACTTACTTTGCTTAAAGAATACTTAAGAAGTTGGTGAAAACAGAATCTGCAAACTCAGCATTACTCTAAAAAGATCTTTGTTCCACTGATTCATACATTACCAAATGGCAGTTGTCTTATTAAACCAATGTTCATTTTGGTTAAATATTCTGTGATGACCTGAGACCATTCTGCATTGGATAACCTTCTATGGTGTCTAATTGAATTGTCAAAAATCTGAAAGGGGGCTTTTAAAAAAAATCATGGACCACAGGTAAAGATTTCTCCTCTTTATGTGAAGGTATAGCAGAATTTCTGAGTTTCCATTTCTTTAACAGGAACTAAGATCCCATGAGAAAATCTCCTAAGAGGTACCCCAGGATGATGCTAACATCTAGGAACCTTCTTTGTAAAGAATTCCATCATCACTGGATATCAGAGACAATGGCTGCATTTCAACCAGATACAGGGAACTGACAGCTGAATGCACAAGATAAAATTTGTGACGTATAGATAAATCCAAACTGAACTTTATAGACAGCCTATGATAATATCAAAATCAGTCAATAGACATCTTGCAAAAAGTAATTATACAAACAACTCAAAGAATTTCTATGTATTGGATATTTGTGTATTTAACTTGGGAGCTCTGCTGAAACTATGCTAAGAAAGAAAGAAATATTACTGATAAGTTTTATATGTGATTGTATATAGATCCTTGAGAAATACATGACCATAAGTATTTGTCATCTGTATAATTTTTCATCCGAGATGTAAAAATAATGATGAGAAAATATTTAATGATTTTATCATAAAAGGGTTATGCTGTAGTAAAAATACCCTAAAAATTTTAATGGCTTAACTTCACAAGAGTTTAATAAGACTTAATTTTGCAGCGCCCTCCCACTGGATCTCTGGGCTTGGCCATGTAACTAGCAGTGGCAAACATGACACAAGCAAAAGCTTAAGAAGCACTTCTACTGTTGGGTTTGTGCTCTCTTGAGCCTCATCATTGCTATGAGTATAAGCAAGGACTAGCCTATGGAATAATAAAACACAGTGAGTAGAACCCAGGTGCCCAGTTGCCCCCGGTGACATCCAGCTGCACCCAGCCATGTGCCTGAGTAAAATCCCCATCAGCAGAACTGAGCCCTTACTGTCTATCACTGAGGTTTAGTGGTTGCTGTTACACAGGGTTACTACAGTAACAGATAACTAATATAGCTATCAATCCCCTGGTATCTGACTGGAGTTCCTAGTTGATTTCCCTGTTTTGAAGGACACTATTTAAAATCAGTATCCATCCTCCACATAGATGCCAGCTCCCCAAATCCACAGCCCAAAAGTTACATGGAACAGATGACAGAAGTATTCAGACAGTCCTGTTTCATTGTGTTTCCTGCCAACAAAATGCCACATGTTAAGACTAGTCATTCCCTTGACCCACTTCTGTTCTTGTCCCACATCATGTAGTGCTACTGACCCATCCATATTGCCCTTCCTCTCTTCTTCCTTCCACACAATTGCAAAGGCAATGACAGGATGTCATCATCCCTCAACCAGTTTCCAAAGCTTAGGGACTGTTACATTGGCTCCTGGGGTGGAAATCTGAGGGAAGGTCTTGTCTGGCTTTTTTGCCTAGATGTGAATACAATCCCTTTATATGGGGAACCTTCCGTTCCGTACTCTTCCAGAACAATGAGGTTGTTAACTCAGTTTCTTTCTCTCTACTCAGAGGTACTGAGTCCCCCTTTTCCTGGGATGTTTCTCCCATTGCTCCTGGCTCTAATCTCTGTAGATACAAACCAGTCCTGACTTCAGGACCCTATACTGGGCCAGAGAGCCAAGTTCCTTACTTAACTTGGAGAAGAGCCTGGGTACCTGATCATGTAGACTTTAGTAATCAGTTTCCCTGACACACATGGGCTTCAGTGCTACCCCTGAAACATGGCAATAGGAGAAACCTGCACGGGGAAATTCTAGGGTAAAGCATTCAGGAACCACAAGAGCAAATTCCTACAGGTTCAGGTAGGTGATGCACACAAGTGCAGTGGGTTATCTGGAACCAGAATTACATAAAATCTGCAAGCTCCATCCAAAGTGCTAAGAGCTACAAAGCTCTAGTTGATCCTTCCCAAGAAGAATGTAGTTTGATGCTTACAAACTTTACAAAGAAATAAAAAAATATGTAGTTGGCAACTAATTTTTTTTTGTTGTTTTAATCTTAACATGGTCCAAACAAAGTTCATAACCAGGCTACAATTTTGGTAACTCTGAATCTGGAGATGGCAACCAATGAGGTTTGGTTTATTTGGTGCATTTTTCCACCAGGAAAACAGTGTTTTTACAATCAGGAAATCCTGAGGTACCTGAACCATGCTATTTACTGAGAGCAACACACTCCTATCTTGCCCTTAAATGGGTTTTGTAGATTAAGAGTGTAACCTGGAGGTACTCACAGGCTACACAGGCAAACCTGTATTGTCACCGTAGAGTGACATCTCCTACCAACATCAAGTGTATTCTGAAATAATATATCAACTCTCATTCTAATGTTTATTGAGCAAAAGCTATACTCAAGGTATTGCCCTAGTTGTCTCAAGGATTTAGAATGAAATGAAACATCATCTCTACCCTCAGGGAGCAGACAATTTCATAGGAGTACTGAATGAATGAATGAATGAATGAATAGATAGATAGATAGACAGACAGACAGACAGACAGACAAAGACCTTCAGGTCTAATACAGGTAATTTTTTAAAAGACTAGATTCAATTATTTATCTGGATAGCTGGTATATTTGCCAAAGAATCAAATTTGGAATAAATATGCAAAATATATGTTGATCATCAGAACCAAGTGTATTTGTTCAGAACCAATTAGTAACCAAAATATTTAAGAAGCAGCAAAGGACTATTTTTCTCAAGGGGGAAAATTAAAAGAACCCTATCTTGTCTGAGGGGTTGTCACGGAATCTTAAAAGACAATATAGTGTCTTAGTACATGTACCGGACTCTTCATCTCAAGGCATCCCTAAGCCACAGTCCTACAATTTTTGCATCTTTCATGAGGAAGATATAAAAGAAGAAAGGACATGACTTTTCAATCAGAAATTTGAACATGCTGTTTTAATAGCAAAGACCAGAAGACTAGATGTAGTCAAACTCCTTTGAAATTAATTATCTAAGAAGCCTCAATAGCACTTCTCCTATCAATCTTGTTCGGGCTTGACCTCAAAGGACCACCTACAAAGGTGTGAAGACAGCTCACACTTCAGAACAATTCCACACATGGCCTTGGCTGACATTCACTTCATGAAGATTAATTAAGAAGTCTTCTCAGAGTACAGATGCCTACCTAATGAGAACTAAAGTGACACATACCATTTTTCACTCAGGTCAAGAGACAGATGACAGAGAATAGCAGATGGTTAAGTTTAACATGGACCTGAGGAACAAATGAGTGAGTGCCTCTGCATTCTCACGTGGTAGGGAGTTGGAGGCACCTCAATCACACAGAGGGATTCTGGACCCAGGCCCTGAGCATCAGGGACACAGCTCAAATTCTGGTTCCCAAATGACAGCAGACATTAGTGGAGGTCATTTAGGTTTGGAACGGAATGTGGTGCTCCTAGAGGAGTCCATTTATATCAGCTCTAATGGATGTAACCTTTAACCCAAATGCACTTACGCTCACATTGAAATGAGTATACATTCAGCTTGTTCCTTCTATGAATGAATACACATTCAGCTTGTTCCACCTTCTCTCCAGCCTGACTATGATATTGCCGTTGGTGGTTTAAGTTGAGGCTCAGAGTTGGGAAAAGGGGGAAAGCTGCCTAAGAAAAGTATATTTATTAACATGGCCCCTTTTCTGTGAAACCTGCTGAAAATGAAGGGAAACAATATAACCACGTGTAACAAAAAGGGAAAATTTCACAAAAATGCAAACCTAATGAAACTTAACAAAGGATAAGCAAAGCCAATGTGTTTCTCTCCTGAGCTAGCTCAGCAAAAGGCAGCTTTCTCTGGAATTAAGTGAGAGAATCCTCAGTGTATCACTGAATGATCCATTTTCTGCAATTAAACTAGGGAAATTGTCTAGAGATGAAGCTAGAGGGGAGAAGAGAGAAAATAGTTGTGAGCATTTAAAGAACTAGAATTTGTCAATGGTATAGGAATATATTGTCCTCCGAGGAATAATTGGTGTCTAGAAGAAGCAAATACTATGCTGCCCCTTTGCCAGGATGCTGGGTTCCTTAGCCTCCCATCCAAGGATGCTACAGATTGTGTATGAAGAATGAATCTGAGTGGTATACTAGCCCACACTACCTCTGCCACCCAGTGTTGTCCTTGAGCTAAACATGGGACAGACTCTATCCAAAGAAAATAATTATTAGAAAAAGAAAAGATGAAGCAATATAAAATGAAAAAGCAAAAGGCAGAGGAGAGAAATAATTCAGTAAGCTGCAAAACCATATGTAGCCAGATCCCATTTGTGTAAAAATATATGCATATGTAGGCATATAAAAATAGTAATATCTGGGATGAGACATCTGAAAATCTAACCAGAACATATCTGAGTTGTGAGATAGAAAAAGAAATGTGAAACTTCTACTCTTTACTTTTTAATTGATCTAGGTACATTTTGATTCTCCTGAAATACCGTTTTTTAAAAAAGTCTGAGTTGAAGTTGTCTCCAGAGAGAGTAGACATCTCTCCATAAAAATACTGAAATGTGGTGTCAAACTTGAAACTTTACCCTATCCATCCCCTGCTAAACCCTCATCCTCTGTGCTCAGCACTTCCCTCCTCCTGACCCAGCTCCCACTCCCACCTTCCCCCATTTCCCAACCACTTCCACCACGTCCAGAACTGATCTTCTAGGGTAACCAGTAACCCCTCACTATTCTCCCCCAAACGGTAATGAACAGACTTTAGGGTGCCCACAATGATGTCTGTCTCCCAATATCCACACTTTTGCATAATCCTCCCCTGTTGAGCATGGGCAGGACCGTGACTTGTTTCTAATCAACAGAATATGGCAAAGTAAAGGCAGGGCCCACTGTGTTTACATTATATTATTTAAGGGTCTATCTTGCTAACAGTTTCACCTGAGAGACTCCTGGTTGGCTTGATGCAACAGGCAACTGAAAGCAGCCTTCAGCCTCCAGCCAGTAAGTCGCCTGGGCCCTCAGACTCACAGGTGCAAGGAAATGAATTCTGCTAATAACCTGACAACATAAAAGCAGGTTCTTCCTCAGTTGAGCCTTCAGATGAGAGTCCAACCCAGCCCACACTCTGATTGCACCCATGTGGAATCCTGAGCAGAGGACCCAGCTAACCTATATCCAGACTTCTGACCCACAGAAACAGTGAAATCATGTGTGTGTTCAAAAACAAAATAAAAACGAAACCCTAAAACCATGTCCATTAGTGTGACTTGAATCTTGGTGATAAAACATAGGCAGGTGAGAGAATGGGGATAAGAAGGACTTCTCGAGACCTATGTTCTCCAAACATGTTTTAAAAGTCATGTTTACTGAGGTAAAATTTACAGTCAGTAAAATTCAGCCTTCTTAGTATAAAATTTAAGAATTTTTGACAAAATGCACCCTTCTTAGGTATAAAATTTTAAAATTTTCAACAAATGTACAGAGCTGTGTAAGTACCACCACAATCAAGATACAGAATACTTTTACTCCTCTGAAGAGTATCTTCCTGCCCCTTTGTCATCTGTCCCCTCCTGACTCCCAGATATCCACAAATACGATTTTTGTCCAAAGTTTTGTCTTTTGTGAATGCCTTATAAGTGGAATCATATATTATGTAGCTTTGTATGTGTGTCTTCTTTCATGTACTATAATGCTTTTGAGATTCATTCAGTTGTTGCATGGATTGATAATGTTTCTTTTTATTTCTGAAATTGCTCACCAGGGACGCCACTATAATAAGATGGTGAAAAGTAGGCAGTCCATCACAGTCGCCTGTGACAACTCATGACTTCAGAAACAGAGCAAGCTTTCTACACTTTTCCTTCTCTTGATGTACATAAACCCAATGATGTCCTGCAAAAAATCTCCCCATCCCCACACAGAGGCTGGAGGATGGCCCCCATCTCATTTCTGCCTTCTTAGTCTCAAGTACACGGTCCAGCTGGTAAAAACCTTCAACAAATTCAAAGTCTAAATGAAAAGGAATCTAGAAAGTGTATTTTTAAATTTCTAGTCTCTGTAGGCCAGCAGGATATACTTTTCTCTGTTTTTTACGTCCACCTCAAATGTGGGCCACTGCCCCAAACCAGGAGCAAAGGACAGGAGACTGCCACTGTATATACTAAATGGTAGAAGTTCAATTATTTTTAAGATTAAGCATAAATTTAAATAGAAGTATTAATTTTCTCTTCCCACATATTCTATGATGGAATCTCATTTTATAAGCCAATATTTTAGACTAGCAACAATTTAGGATTACAAAGTCTATGGATTGAAAAGGGACATCCCTAATGAAGAAGAGGGGGGGGGAGTTAGGGGAGGAAGGTGGAGGAGGAGGAAGAGGAGGAAAAGAAATAGAAGAAAAGCTTCCTAAAAGCCGTGAAGGTCTTCAAATGTCATCATTGTAGATAATTCTCACTGTTTGACTTTCATTAACCTCCTGGAGCCTCCATTTCTACATCTTAAAAGTAAAGAGCCCGTAGTTTTCTGGGTCTCTACACAAGCCTGTCTCTCTACGCAGTGAGGGGGCCTGGGCCATGGAATCCGCACCCCCGGACCTGGTTGGAGGGTAAAAGTTGGCACTGGCAGGTCCCCACCCTGTGAGCTGGCTGGACTGACAAAGTCCTGGCCTGTGCAGGACAGAGATTAAGAATCAAAAATACCACCACCCTCCAGCCAAACAGGTGAGACCTGATTGCAGGGGGCCCTGGTGCTCCAGATGTTGCACTAGAGGCTCTGCAGGTGTGAGCAGGTGCCAGGGGCCCTACGTCACAGGCTGCAGCAGATGCTCTCGACATTTCTCTGTCCAACTGCAGAAGGAGCCCCAGAGCCTCAGCCTTGCAGTAGCTACCAAGCTCTGATACAAGCTGTTGTAACCAGGGAGCTTTGGCAAGAGAACTGGCCAGATCAGCAAGTTCATCTCCATGGTGGAAAGACAACTTGAAGCTCATCTCTGTTGAAGGTATATGCCAAAGGGTGGAACTACGGGCTGGACAATGTCCATCAATGGACACGCACACAATGGAATGTTATTCAATAATGAGAAGTAAGGAAATCCTGCCATTTGCAACAACATGGACCTTCAGGGCATGATACCTCACGAAATAAGCCAAGGAAAGACAAATACTACATGGTATCACTTATACATGGAATTAAAAAAAAAACAAAAAACCCAAACTTCTAACTCATAGAAACAAGAGAGTGGAAAAGCTGCCAGAGGCTTGGAGGTGGGGGAGAAAGAGGTTGGTAAAAGAACACAAATTTTCGGATAAAAGATATATAATGCCTAAGACCTAGTGTAAAATACAGTGAGCATAGTAGGTCACACTGCTTAAAAAAGATACAGATATTGGAATCTGAATTTCCGTCTGTCAGGAGTTCTGTGATTTGTTTTTGGGCAAATCATTTGACATGTCTGAGTTACAGATTTTATCTTATTTTAAGGATTTTATTCATTTGAGAGAAAGAGAGAGAGTGAGTGCATGAGAGAGAGCTTGAGCAGGGGAAGGGGAGACAGAGAGGGAGAAGCAGACTCCCTGCTGAGCAGAGAGCCTGATGGGGGGCTTCATCCCCGGACCTCAAAGGCAGACACTTAACCGACTGAGCCACCTCTGAGTCCATTTTTAAAATGGAAAATGGATATAAAGCTAATGTGAGGACATAAGGAGTCAATTTATGGGAAATAAGTTTGTAAACTTCGGAGCTTATTACAAAACTCACCAACTGCTTTGCTAAGTGTGGAAATTGTAAATATTGGTACAAAATAATTAAAGAAAATAATTTTCCCCTTTTCCACAACATTACAATTTATAGTTTATACTTTTATTAACAGATCTACATGAATAAAAGCCAGCTAGAGTTTTAACATAATATTTCTAAATTCTGAGCTAGAACTCCTGGATCCTCAACATCTCTATAATATGAATTAATTTCTTATTGAAAATGAGTCATCATGTGATTAAATGATTCACCTATGATCACTTTGGCCTTGACGCCCCAAGAAAAGAGAAGTAGACAATCATAGGCACTTTGAAGTAAATAAACTATTAAGGGGGGAAGTAAAAAGACAGAAGTAAGTATTTCTAAGAACTTTCTAACTCTAAACTTCTGTATTTTGCTAGTAGGGCATTAATTATGACACTAAATAATAACTCGTATATGTCCAGAGGAAATATATTAACGTGATTAAAAATATGTTTTACAAGATGATTTTTTTGTTTAGCCTAAGGAAGAGCTGTGAAGATTCATCAGTGGTAAAATGTGAAAACAGCAAGTGGAACATAATCAGCTGTATTTCATTTTTAGAATAATATAAAATGCACCTCCGCTTATTAAGGAAAGAAAGCCATTAAACATTACCAAAGGAGGCGGAAAAGGCTCCCACAGTGAGAGGCTTTAAGAAAAGATTACATCCTGCTGTAAGGGTTTAATTGTGGCTCTCCCCAGACATTACGGAGATTTGAGTATTTCTAATAATTACAACACTCGCATGACTCTTATTCACATACTGTTGTATTTGTAGGATGTGTCCATCCATACAATCTGAGTAACGATGTCTAAAAGCTAGAGGGTTGTTTTCCTTGCATGATAAGTCTGGAGGAGTTTGGTCCAGGACTTCTGTTGTGTGGCTCAAGGATGCTCAAGACTCAACCCCCATCTTTCTGGATGCTTCCCTATCCTGTCCTGGCCAGCTAAGGACCATGAGCTGCTACTGTAGTTAAAGGCACTGGTCCACATTTGAGGTGGGGATGATGGGGGAGGGCAGGGCATCAGCCATTTTGGGGATAGCAAGAACTGTCTCAAAAAACTTAGTAGGTTTCTGCTTTTCTCTGTCAGATCTGTGCCTCAGTGCACAACTGCCTACAGAAGAGGCTGGAAGATAAAATTCTGTTTTCCTGTTTTTACAGCAGAAGTGAGGAAGGGAGAAGGTGGTTGAACTTGGCCAATCTGCAGTGTCTGGCAGAGACTTTACAAGTTCAAAGTGCTTTTAGAGTCATTACTCTTTAAGGACATTCGCAGTTAGAGAGAACTCCCAGGCCCAGTTATACAGAGGTGTGAATTATCTCTTATTCAATGATTCCTGATTCTGGGAAAATTCTCAGCTACACTGGGACATACTGTGTATGTTTCTTAGTATAATTTAATCATGTAAAAGCCTCTCTCTTCTCTGATCTGCTAAGACACTTGTCAAAACGTCAGATAAAATAAGATGATGAACTAATACTGTCTTCTAAAATTGTACACAATAATGCCAAGCCCTTTCTGAGTGACTTTAATTTATTTTCTTCCTGTTTACTAAGAACATACGGTGAACTGCAGAAACAAGCACAAAATTAAAAGTTATGCAAAAAGCAAAAATCACAGCATAGAGAGGGTTGCTTCCATCATGTTTGAAATGGTAGACAAAGTATGCAGGTTATGTAGAAAGAATGCAAATAATGTTGTAAGAATAAGATGGACTATTTTTTTTAAGATTTTATTTATTTATTTGACAGAGAGAAAGATCACAAGTAGGCAGAGAGGCAGGCAGAGAGAGAGGGGGAAGCAGACTCCCTGCTGAGCAGAGAGCCCGATGCGGGGCTCAATCCCAGGACCCTGAGGTCATGACCTGAGCCGAAGGCAGAGGCTTTAACCCACTGAGCCACACAGGCACCCCTAAGATGGACTATTTTTTTTTTTAAAGATTTTATTTATTTATTTGAGTGAGAGAGAGAAAGTGAGAGCATGAGAGGAGTGAAGGTCAGAGAGAGAAGCAGACTCCCCATGGAGCTGGGAGCCCAATGCGGGACTCGATCCTAGAACTCCAGGATCATGACCTGGGCCGAAGGCAGTTGCTTAACCAACTGAGCCACCCAGGTGCCCAAGATGGACTATTTTTAATACAGGAAGATTTTGTAAAGAATAATAACTTGGTTAGTTTAAAACATCCTATAATGAAACTGTCATCTAAGTATATTTTAAAAATAACAAATATGCTCATTTCAATAAAAATAAGTGGAGATACAAAAAAAATCGTATTGGTAGATTACTACAAAGAGGTTATTTATGAAAATGTCTGTAGTGTTTCACTCAAAATCCATGAGTGCTATGTATTCTGTGATATATGGAATATAAAAACATTTTCATTTTAGGGATTAAGCTAAACCCATAGGGATCTTTCAGTTTAGTTAAGAGGAAGAGATACACAGATAATTCTAATACCAGTTAGAAAGTGCTAAGGGTCCCAAGAGAGGTGTAGGCAAACAAGAGATGATTATTCCTTGGGGAGACTTCACAGATCCAGGAACAATTAATTTGGATCTTGAACTGCTTTGCTTTGTCTCCATTTCCTAAATTACATGAAGGCTTAATCCAGAAAGATGCCCTAGCTCCTGCCTGTGACTGTCCACATCCAACCTGTGACCAAACCCTGATGCCTTCAGCTCTCCCATATCCTTCTCCATTCCCTAGGCTACTTTCTTGGGTTAGGCTCTCATTTTCTCTCTCTTGGAGCACTGTGAAAGCTCTTAACCTCTTGATATGATTCTGAAAAAAGCTGCTGGGGTCACTGTTTTCCTAAAAGATAATCTGATTATAGAATCTCCCTGCTTTAAAACCAATGACTGCCACCATCACCACCATCACCGCTTCTAAACATGATTTTTCACTGCAAAACAGAATCAAAACTCTTTCTGTTTGAACTCACTTTCTTTATTACTAGGGAAGTGGCCCAGTTTTCAAGTTGGAGTGATAGGATGGCCCAGAAGACTAAGATTCAAAAAGAAGACTAAGGGATGAGTGGCGATCCCAAGCCCTCTATCCCTGGGTAAGTGTATCTTCCTGGTCCCCATGCAGTCCCACGGCGGCATCGCCTGGCCCAGAATTTCCCTGATGACAAGAGCAAACTCCCCACCATTGCTGCTGGCAACTTCAAAGGGACTGCTTGCTCTCCAGAGGCAGGTTTTATCCTTAGATCGCCAATCTGTGAGCTCGTTTCACTGCCTCTATTCTGGGGGTGAGATGCTGCACCCTTACTGACAAGACAATTACAAGAAAGGAGGGTTATTTGGGGAAACTTTCATAGTCGACCGATTCTACTTCAAGAGGACATTATCCATCAGGGACACCTATGGCTTTATTGTTCCCAACAGGTTCATTTACAGGTAAAAGTAATAAGCCATCTCTCAAATACTATTGTTAGGATTATTTCTTTGATTTTAGCACCCCCATACAAAAGAAACCCCAATCTTTATGATCTGTATGGTGACTAGAGGGGATACAATTTAGGGAGGCATGTGGGCTGCTTTGTTCCTCATCTACATTTACTTTTTGCTTCAACTGTATCTTCAAGACCCAGATTCCATGATGGCACTCTCTTTTCCCCACCTATCCAGGCTAGGTCTCACAATCCCCTTTCTATGCTGTCATATAACCCGTTTCTCGGAGTTTTTCATTCCATGGTGTTGTCAGTCATTACATTCTTTGCTGCTCTACTATTTAAACTTCTTGAAAGAGGCACAAGTTTTCATTCATCTTTCCAGTTCTGCCATATAATAGCTTGATACATGTTTGTTGATTGGGTGAAACTATATATGGTTGAATGAAAAAATAGATAAGTTTCTCAAGACGCTACTGGAGAATTAACTCCCTATCCTTTTTCCTACATGATATAAATGATCTCATTTATCATGTGTCTTACAAAGCTCCTCAGCTGATGTTCTCAAGATCTTAAAATCCTATCCCAATAAATCTGCAGAATTTTGAAGGGTTAAGTCTAATATTCACTGGGTAGCGCCTTCAACCGTTCTAAAGAATTTATGCTCCAGCTTTGAGATATGAACCCAGGACTAGGTCTATGGAAAAAGCTAAATACTTCTTGGAAGTTACTTTAAAAATGGAACTGATGGTTAAGTAGTTGTAATGGAGCCTAGAAGAGTTTTCCTGTGATCTCACATATAGCAAAAAAACAACATGAAAGGTGGCTACACTTTCTCCTTCATTGACTTATAAAGAGAATTCCTCGAGGGATTTCCCAGAGGGTAGATCTGGGAAAGAGGAACTGACAAAGATCAATCATAAACTTTAACTCCATGCATCTAAGATGTCTTAGCCTGCTTCCTCCTTCAGCTTTAGCCTGCTCCCTCCTTCAGCAACCACAGGTGAATTTCAGCACAAACCATAACAGTACCTGCATCAGCGGATAAAGGGTTAGGGTTGAGCTAAATATTATCATTAAAGTTGTGCTAAATTAGTCTTATTCTTTGTCATGGAAAAACAAAACACAATACAATCTGATTCCTTGTCTTTTGTTTGTTTGTTTAAAGATTTTATTTATGTATTTGACAGAGAGAGAGAGAGATCACAAGTAGGCAGAGAGGCAGGTAGAGAGAGAGGGGGAAGAAGGCTCCCCACTGAGCAGAGAGCCCGATGCGGGCCTCGATCCCAGGACCCCAAGATCATGACCTGAGCCGAAGGCAGAGGCTTTAACCCACTGAGCCACCCAGGCGGCCCTGATTCCTTGTCTCTTAACTTCAAAGAAACATATGAAGGAAAACAAGCTTTAATCACCAGTTATTCCACATTATCTATACAGATAGTACCCTTTATCTTCCAATATCTTTCTCGCTTAGTTCTTAAAGGATATCACTGAGATTTACATTCTTCTTACCAATGAGTAGTCCTATTTTGATGACACTGGCTTTCGTTTCATTGGCAAAGTCCTAATTTTAACTTGTAGTATACTTTTATTACATGTAACTTACATAAAGAAATGTATCTGTCAGTTTCAGTTGGTTTAATACCAAGTAATACTGCATAAATGTTCAGGCTTCACTATTGCCTTTTAAATTAAAAAAGTAACCAGATATTCTTATGCTAATATCACATAAAAATAATAACTGATATCAGGGTTCTAGGTGGCTCAGTTGGTTAAGTGTCTGCCTTTGGCTCAGGTCATGATCTCAGGGTCCTGGGATCAAGCCCCACCCGGGCTCTGTGCTCAGTGGGGAGCCTGCTTCTCCCTTTCCCTTTGCCTTTTCCCTCCCCTCATGCTTTCTCTCTCTCACATCAATAATTTTTTTTTAAAAAAGCTCATGTTTATTTGGTGTTTATTATATATCATGCACAGTTTTAAGCTCTTTTCATATATTAAGTTCAAAATTCTCCCAACCCTAAGGTGTGGGCAGTATTATTAACTCTAACAGGTAAGAAATCTGAAGCACAGAGAGGTCAAATAATGTAATAAAATATACTTCACCACAATTTCAGTTATGGAGAAACTTTACATCTTAAGCATTCATACTTTGCCACTTACTAGCCACACAACATTAGGCCAGTTAACTTATCTAATTACACCTCAGTTTATTCCTGGGTCAGATGAGCATTATGGCTGTAGATGCTTCCTTGTGGGAGGACTAAGATAACGAGTGTGGCACAGGTACCGGGCTCGGGGTAAGCCCTCCACGATTTTTAGTGACTATTATTAGTACCAGGAATCCAAACACTGACTTCTTGTTCTTGGATCTAGAGCTTCTGTTGCCTGCACTGTTGGAGAAGACGCTTAAAGCCCGTGCTTCTCCAGCCTCTTTACCTGCAGAGTGAGATGAGCTAAATGTCCCCTGCCAACCATATCATGTAGTGCAAGACCAAATCAATGTTTGCAGAAGTCATCAGTAAATTGTAAAGAACTACACTCACACAAACTGTCATTTTTATTCAATCACCTGGAAAGAAATTGCTTTGACCTTTTATTCGGCAATTACCACTGCAGAAAGTTTTGGGGACCTGAAGCTCATATGGCTAAATGTTTTCACTATATATATATATATATATATATATATATATATACACACACCATATATACACACACACACATATGGCAAAAAATGGTAGATAATTAAAAAAAATGAGGAATTTTTCAACAAAGCGACTCTCGGAGATTTTCCTGAGATACAGGCCATTTCTCCAAAGTTTCATAGCCCTGTTTCTTTAATTACGGAAGAATTGAGTTTAGCGCTCCCAGTACCACCACCAAGATATCAAGAAAACATTGAAATGGTTTTAGTGTTTGTCCTTAATTTGTTACAGGACAGAGCAATGTTAAGATAAAAATAACTTGATAAGGGCACCTGGGTGGCTCAGTCAGTTAAAGCATCTTGACTCTTGATTTCAGCTCAGGTCATGATCAGAGGGTCACGAGGGCAAGCCTCATATTGGGCTCCACACTGAGCATGGAGCCTGCTTGGGATTCTCTCTCTCTCCTTCTCCCTCTGTCCCTCACATGTCTTAAAAAAAAAAAAAAAGACTTTATAAGGTAATTTAAATAAAAATATTACAGTGTGAAGAAAGGTTAAACTCTAAATAAATGTATCCTCATATTTATTTGAAACTCATTTTCCAATGATGCTGAGTAAATGGGTATAATTTAAATAATATTTTTATAAATTTGGGATATAAAGTATTGCTTTTGCATACAGCAAACAATAAAATAACACTAGTCATTCACGCTAGAAATTGGAATTTAGGAACTTTCTATAATTTATTGCACTTGCTGGCTTAAAATGGGCTTAAAAAACCCAAAAATACTAGTTTGAGAAGAAAAGTTTGTATAAGATCATTTTTTTTATTAATTATATGGGAAAACTGGGTAAATGGTAGTAAATAGCAATGTATGAAAGTAGGGCTGTTTCTGGATAAATAAGTTCTTCTATATGAGCCTAGGAATCATACTAAAGATAAATAAAGTGATTACCCCATTTGTTACAAAAACGGTGTATGCATAGTGTTACTAACCGGACAGAAGAGATAAATGAGAACTTCAGATATTTATATCTATGAAAAATAATATTGGCTATGACCAGACAGTAAGAGTAAACGGTATTTTATTTTCTTATTTTAGGATGAGAGAAATGAACTAGAATTTCTCCAACACCATTTGTTGCTGTTATTATTATTCCTACTGTTTACTAGAAAAGTTGGCTTTCAAATCATTTATTCTTCGGGGGGATATTTCGCATCTGATGCATAAGAAATGCAAATATGCACACACATGAAGCAATTCATCTCTTACCACTTCCATTAGGAAGAAGAGACTTCTAGACCAACAACCTAAGTATCATTGGAGTATTTAAAAATCAGCTCCGTGGAATTTCCAAGGGGAGAAATACAATTTAACATAGAGGTACGATTCTTCATCTTTCCTAGGGAACCAATTACAAGAAAACCTGGATGGATTTCATGGCTGAAATAAACGGTTTAATGAACCCAATCACTGGCACTGAACCCTGCCATCTTGCCCTGCTCTCCTAGAGGTAGGGTAGAGGGGACCCAGAGGCACCCTGGGGATTCTGAGTTACAGCCACTCAAATACTTGAGTCTGAAACAAGGCTGTAGCTCTCACAGCAAGTTAAATATTAGCTTAATTGTAAATTACCGTCTATGTTTAATTTCCTTATGTGGGGAGGTCATGTTTGCTTTGAGTGATGGCTTAATTTATTTTTAAGGAGAACTTGAAAGATTTTTCTTGTGACTGTATCCGAAAACAAAGTGAATGGATTTGACTGGAGGAGTGTTCTTCGCGGAGGTAAAGTTGATAGAATACGAGAAAGGGAAAGACCAGCAAAAATTGACTAGAATCAATCTTCTAGACAAAGAAACGAATGTGTCAAGAAGTCTTTAAATGTTTTTTTTATCTTTCTAGGAATAATGACGTTTTTTAATGAAAACCTCTGAATTTTTCTAAAGATCCCTGCCTGAAATAATTTCTCTCTCTCAGATTCTCTAATACCTTACTCAGGCAAGTGACAAAGCATAACATTCGTTGCCTTGATCGCTGACTTCATTTATGCACATTTGTAGGGCAGTATGGAAATGAACCTGCTTCAAAGGCAAGGCAATTTAGTTTGAACCCCTCTCTGAAATATAATAGATCCTGAGCAAGTTGCAAAATCACTCACAGTCTCATCTTCCTCTTAACATGTGGATAATATAATCTTCCTAACATGTAAATTGTAAGGACTCGGGAAGATAAAGAATAAAAACTCACTAGTAGTAATCATGGCATGTAAGTCTTAGCTGTTACTATTAACCATTATCACAATCAGGAGCAACAATAGTAGCTATAAAAAAATAAAATATCTTAGGCTTTTGGGAGACAGAATTTCTGTCTTAGATTGAATTTCCCTCCACTGCTGTCCGTCCAGGAAGACTGCTTTTTTTTTTTTTTTAAGGAAAAGAAAAGGCACAGTTTAATATCCGGTACTCTCCGGGCAACAGTGTATTACTATGTACAGACTCCTCCTTCCCTCATTTTACAGAAGAATATCACAAGAGACTGCCAAAGGCTTTATTGACATCATGAAGCAATACATCTTCAGACTATCACTACTCCTCTCTGTATCACAATCTACTTTTTTAAAAAAAGAAAAAAAAACAGGCATGCTGTAACAGTTTCCAGTGAGTAAACGGGACTGGTTCCTTGTGATGACTTTTTTACAAGTATTCACAAGTAGCTGATTTAAATAGCTAATTTGTGAACTCTCCTGTTGGTCGATCGTGTCTTTTCACCTAAGGAAAAGGTCCTGTAACCAACTACAGAGGGTTGTCCAAATCACCGCTGCATCTGCACAGCACATTTCTCCATTCTGCTCTTTACTAGGAATTCAGTTCTTAGAGGTCTTGCCAGAAGTTAACATTGTGGAATGTTTCAACTCATAAATAGTCTTTTAAAATCACGTTATATATGTCAGATAGAGAAAAAAAACCCCACGAACCTGCCTTTAAAAAGTTTACCCGTCAGTTCCCAAGTACATGATTTAGCCAGGACTCATTTGGTTGTAGGTGACAGAAGCTCAAGTTGAACAAGTTGAAGCAAAAAACAATTACCAAAAAAAAAAAAAAAAAAAAAGATTTATAGAATGATCCTGAAATATCTCACTGAATTTTTCAAGAAATTGAACCAAGCATTCTGACTTTCTTCACAGGTCAGAAAAGAAGGCTGCCAATTATCCAAATTCCCATTGTTAGACCATCAGACATTACTCAATATGTATTGCCGGGACAAAAAGACCTAGAGAAATGGATCAATGTGTCCACATCTGTTCAAGTCACTACTCCAAGGCCATCAAACCTCCATGGACAGCAGAAACACCAGGTATATGGGACTGTACAGAGAGTGGGGGCTTAGGGTAAGCCTGGAAGGACACCCAAGGTATCTCATATCCTGCAGTATGTTTCTAGATTCCTTTATACCAGGCCTGAAGTGATACTGCATCATTATAAAGTCATAATGCTTAAAAAAAAAAAGTAAATCCTAAGCAAAAAAGACATAGCAATTTAGTCATGCACAAAGCTAATTAGTTTAAATAATGAAATCATAAATGAGGAAAGTTCACGAGGTGAACATGCAATTTCTCACTCATTCCTTTATGTACACAGTATAAAAAGGTAAAATTCAAGCAAATACCCAGACATATCACATTAGTTTGAATAAAGAAGATAATTTACTCAGGTTAAGGTATTTTATAATTAAATGTGAGGGATTATTACTACTGAAATATTCACATCATGAACTTGCAATTTTTGACTCTATCTAAACATATTAAATTTCATCTTACTATTTTCTCTTTACATATAATTCTAAACCATTGTTAGTTATTTAACTATCCATCCATCCATTCATTCATTCATTCAATCTAAAATTAATCTAAAATTACTAAAATAAATCACCACCAGTTATGAAATTGGAAAGTACTGGAGTCCTGACAGCAGGAATTTTGTTATCAAATAGAGATTTTTGGAAAAGGCAAGTAAGTTTCATTAAACTATTAACACTTTCTTAAATATTCCAAACACTTGAATGAAATGGGTGGGTTCATTTCATTTACATAAAATAGTCTAATAGCAAAGAACTCTTGGAATGGATTTTATACAATCAAATCAACTTTGCTGGTTAAGAATCAAATTTATTACTATTGTTTGTCATTTCATTAATTGACAAAATAATTTCACTTTTAAAGTTATAACCACTGCACAAAAAGTAGTTTCCATATTCCAGGCATTATGGAAGGCCCTTCATATAGTATACAAAAGGAGGATACATCAAAGGGACACAGAAGCACTTTCCATAAAATAATTCAAATAGTGGCTAATGTCCTTGAATTTTAATTAGGACTACCTGGAGTATCCTATTTCATTTTGTATGAATCTCAACTGGCCCAGGATTTATGCAAACCCTGGGGCCTAATGTTCTTCTAGTCATCTTTGGCTCTGAGCTCCTACACTTCTACAGGAAAGGCTTCTCTCTTCTCTCAATTACAACAGTTGACTCAGGAATAGACCAAAATGAGAAACACAACTTGGTTTCTTTGATTTTACCCAGACTCCTTAATAACAGATATTGACTTGTCCTGGGGCATGCCTGCATGGCAGTGGTTTCAGAAGATTTTAAAACACAGCAATACAAATGACATGATTTTCAAGAGTTCTAGACCTATTTGTTTTTTATTGCTTTATAAAGAGTTTAATTATAAAGAAAAGTGACAGAGAAAAATGATCTACATATTCTCCTAAAAGTTGAAATTTAATCTAATTAAGTGTAATGAGGAGCTTCAGAACATCTCTCCCGCCCTATTCAGCATTACATTTATACAACATCACAGGTAATAATCTGACATTACATTTATACAACATCACAGGTAATAATAAGTAAAACTCTAAAGGCTTATTTGTTATTGTTTTTCCTCAGCCGAAAGACAATATCCTCTTCGCTGACAAGTTCATAAGTAACCACAGAAAACCCCAGATTTACCTTTGGGTTTCATGAATTCATCCAAAGTTTGAGATTGCATATATGTTTAATTGTCAAAGAAAGACTGGTGAAGAACAATTCATCAGGCTGATATAAACCAATTAAGGAGCATAGATTTCCATGGAATAATAAATTTATTAACTAACATATTTGTGTAATTTGTGTTATAATTTGCATACATTCCATCATAACTTTGAGATATAACTACCTTCATTTTAGTAAATAATCAAACTTAGTTTTGGAGAGATATTATATACCTTAACCAAGGATACCCAATAAGAAAATGCTGGAGGAATTTCAGTCAAATCTACTGATCCCAAACACATCACTTTTTCCATCATACCAAATATTGGCCCAAATCCCATATCCACTTGTGAATAAATCCTTAAAACAAGATGACACACTTTACCTTCAGGGGTCACTACTAGTTCACCCTGTGTCATGGCAGAAGCTCTGAAAATTTAACTTGCCCTAGAAACTGGAAAAAACATTTTCAGTCTAGTAATGCCTATTGCCTTTTCCCTAAATTATCAGAGGTTCATCAAGTCTTTAATTGGACTCATTATGAAGGCAATAATTTCTAATGCTACTTAATAATAGTATGTTGAAAGGCATCAAATATTTAGAAACCATTAATATCTCAATTGAGAAAGGACTCTTAGCAGGTATTAAAATCTGTATATTATTTAAAGTATGCCAATATTTTTAAAAAATAATTTGAAATATATATCTTTAGTGATGGAATATTAATAATAGATTTTATTTACTAACAAGTTGAATGCCAAACTTCAAATTTGGAGGAGAACTGAGTTCATTTGGAGGAGACCTGAGTTCATTTAAACTTTTTATCCAATGTAAGTCCCTGACAGATAATCATTCAGATTATCCTTAATTCTAATGACTAAAGATTCACTATTTCTTTCAGTTTGGGGGCAACTCTGATTTTTACCTATTTTTTTTTTATTATTGTTAGATAATGTTAACAATGCATAGCCTTTCCAACTTTTCATATCCTAGTATCCCAGGATTGCCACATCTTAGTTTCATATCCTCGTCAGAAAAAGAATAATATATCTAGGGCATCCTATGGAAAGGCAATGAATGAAGCTGGCAGTAAAAGGCCCCCCAGGCCCATCCAAGGCTCCAGGCCTCAGACACCAGTCCATTCATGGGCAGCCATGTACATTTCTGTGCTGCCACACCCTGGTCAAAAGGTCTGCCATTGAACATTGTTACTGAATTTCCTGAAGAGACAGAAAGAAGTAATTAGTTGTGCTTTTTGATGCTTTCCAAAATTTGTCATTTGCCAGCATCACTGAGAACATTTCTTCCATGTTTGAAAATGTCCATCTTTTGAACGCATTCCCAAGGTAGACTTATAACAAAATTGGTCATTAGCCTTAGTGATATGAACCCCAAGCCTGATGCTTTAGACTTTCCAAATATTTCAAGAGTTACTTAAGTCATTGAGTTATTCCTTTTCAGCTTAAAGTTGTTCATGTTTGCAACTAAGAATCATCTTTGATGCAAAACTGAAATCTGCCACCCCCAAATTTTGGACCTTTATCCCAGTCTCTTCTCAGTTGAATAATACCTATCTAATAGAAGTTTTCTCCTTCTGCATAAAAATATTTCAAGGCAACCCTTCCCATCCTCCTTCCCATCTTACCCTATGCCATCACAGTCTGCAAACCAAATTATCAATGGCTCTTCTACCTAACACTTACACAGCTTGGCTTTTAGACTCCTCACAGGCCTTGGTAAGCTGCCCCAGGAATGCTGGGGCTTATGACAACTTGTGTTTAGGAGCTTACTTTGTCTATTGCATAAACACACTGCTAAATATTTTTAAGTATAATATTTAAATATTTTATTTGTTGAGCCTAGAGTTATCATAACCTAGCACTTCCATTCCTAGGTATTTACCCAAAAGAAATAAAAACATGCAAAAATAGATACAACTAGTCACAGCAACTTTATTCCCAAAAGCCAAAAAGCAGAAACAACCTCAAAGGCCACCAGCAGATGAATGGCTAAATGAAATGAGATACAGCCATACAACGGTATATCATTTGGGAATAAAAAGGAATGAAATAATGATGTGTACTACAACATGGATGAACCTTGAAACATGAGAAGTGAAAGGAGTCATTCATAAAAGACCAGACATTTATGATTTTGTTTATATGAAATGGCCAGAATAGAAAAATCTATAGAGACAGAAAATAGATTAGTTGTCTCCTGGGGCTCTGAGGTTTGGGGGGAATGAGGAATGACTGTTAAAGGGTACAGGATTTATTTCTGAGGAGAAGAAAGTATATCAAAATTAGGCTGTGGACGTAGCTGTAGAACTTGGAATATACTGAAAACCTCTGAAATGGGTGAAGTGTACGGCACATGAATTATATTTCAAAAAGCTTATTTTTTAAGAGTAACTTCATGATGTACAGAATCACAAAACTCAGAAGTATATTAAGGTATAGGAATAGTCTAAGACAACTGAGTTTTTATAAGCATGAGTCAGTTACCTGCTACTGTGTAGCAAACCACCTGGAAACTTACCAGCTTAAACCTACAACAATCATTTATCTCGGTAGTCAATCTCCAAACATCAGCGAGAACCAGCTGTCTTTGCCCCATACGGCATCATTTGGGGCCACTTGACTGGGGACCATCAATGCCTAAACTGGCAAGTTGAATCTGGTGCCAGCTAGGAGTTCCAATGGTGCTATGTGCCCATGGACTGAGCGTCTCTTCGTGTAACCACCTCACTTCCTGTGGATGGTTTCTAAGAATGAGTATGGCAAGAGAACCAGGGAGAAGATACGTTGCCTGTTGTGCCTAAGTCTCAAAAGTCATATGGTGTCACTTCTGCCACAGGCACAAACCCACCTAAAGTGAGGGAGAGTGAATTACAGAACCCGCCTATTAACAGGGAAGTGTCACCCTCACATCAGAACAAAGAAGGTCACAAGATGGGAAATAATATTAGCCACTTTTCAACAAAGCAATCTGGCATGGGGGACCCGGTGGCTCAGTCAGATAAGCACCCGACTCTTGATTTAGGCTCAGGTCACAATCTCAGGGTTCTGGGATTGAGCTCCATTTCTGCTCCATGTTCAGAGGGGAGTCTGCTTGAGGATTCTCTTCCTTCCCCTCTGCCCCTCTGTCCCATTCTCTTTCTCAATCTCAATAAATAAATGAATCTTAAAAAAACAAAAAAAAAACAACCTACCACAGTGAATATTTGGGTAAATATATTGCCAAAATCACCCGTTTCAATCCACCATACAGCAATGTTTATACTGGATCTATATTTCTAACAAAAATAACATGTTCAGGGGTGCCTGGGTGGCTCAGTCAGTCGAGTGATGGATGCTTAATTTCAGCTCAGGTCTGGATCTTGGTGCCCTGGGATCAAGCCCTGCATGGGGCTCTGCACTGTGAGCACTCAGTCTGCTTGAGATTCCTCTCTTCTCCCTTTCCCTCTGCTCCTCCCCCAACTCACATGCACTCTCTCTCTAAAATAAATGAATAAGTAAAAAAAAATTTTTAAAGCATAAAAAACAACCTGTTCACTCCCTGTGTTGTTGACATGGAAGTGTACTTAGATTTTATGTTTTAGCGGAATAGCTTTCATTAACAGGTTGTTTTAAGACACCGTCTTCACTTTGTAGAGCTTTCTCCTAAGAAAATGTTGCCAAATAAACCCTTAAATGAGCTGAAGACATAATACAAGATTTGCTACAATAGCACTTATAATTATTCAACAGAAATCCTTATAACATTTTTATACTAAGACTCTATTTCCTGTAACCTGGAGATAAGGCTGGCATTATTCTTTTATACAGTTATGGAGAAGTAATTTCTCTATGTGTCCAGAAACTTCCACATAAATATGCTCAAAATATATCCTATGTTAATATATAAAAAAAAAAAAAAGCAACAACAACAAAAACAACCCCACAAATATAAAACACATAGCAGCATACCACCATTAAATAAACATATAGACAGCAACTACAGAAAAACTCCAAAATCCATAATAACTCGATTTTTAACATCGCAATATTAAAAGTTTTACTCAGTACAAATATGTAAAAATCTCCCAAACACAAAGGAAACAAGATAAGTAAATAATAATAAGCACACATTGAACTGCTCTAAACTCTGGGGGAAAGTATGTTTTCAAAGAACAGTTAAAAATCATTGAAAGAAAAAGGGAAAAATCATTGGAAAAAATTTTTTTTAAAAAATGATAAATTTGGGATAGCTGCATATAAACAAAAGGAATTGGATATTTTTGTGTTTTTAATATGTGAAGTTGTAGATTCATGCCCTAAAAGGAAGTGTTTTCTTTTGTTTTTGGTTAAAATAAGGCACACTCTAGTGCAAGAAAAAAAGACATCTACTTATCTATTTTATTAATGAAGAATATGTTTAAGTTAATCTCCCTCATCTTAAGTTGAATATAGGACATTCCACTTGATTAAATGAGTTTCAATTTGTGTTGTTTATAGAAGAAACTGCAATTTGGGAACCTGGGATTCATTAAAGTAAATAGCTAATTCTTTTTTTTTTTTTTTTTTTAAAGATTTATTTTTATTTTTTATTTATTTGAAGCAGAGAGAAAGAGAGAGAGAGAGCATGAGAGGGGAGAGGTCAGAGAGAGAAGCAGGCTACCCTCGGAGCAAGGAGCCTGATGTGGGACTCGATCCCGGGACGCCAGGATCATGACCTGAGCCGAAAGCAGTTGCTTAACCAACTGAGCCACCCAGGGACCCAGTAAATAGCTAATTCTAAAATGAGACGCAGATAGCTCAAAGGGGAAGACACAGATCCAACATGACCATGAAAATAAAGGTAAAAGGATATGATCAATGCAACAATGGAGATGAGACCTTTGTACCACATAACTAAAGCCTTTTATGACAATTATGCAAAGCATTCGCTTTTCAGCTGAAATGGAACAGAAAAGCACAATAAGGTCCTTAGTGAACTCATACCCTCAACACAAATTCTTTGGACTAATCTAGGTCTGGCACTGTTCTGGGGGGGCCAGTGATGCAACAGTAGGGAGGGGAGACCCAACCACAAACCTACTCCATAAGTTAATTGTTTTTCAGAAAAAGAATTATGATTTTTAGTAATCATCACTGTTATTGTTGTTATTATTATTACAGTAGGAGTATGTGTGTAGTACTAAAATATTTCATTTCCATTAAGTCAAGTGACAACAGTATGAGAAGGGTTTCCAGTATCAGGTTTCACACAACCCAGAAAAGCTCCCAGGACGGTAATTTCTTATCTTGGGTCTCCATAAAGACAGAGTCATCATATTACTGCAGTATTATTAAAGCCAAATGTTTTTGGAAGGCATTCCCAGGGAGGGCTGAGATGCTGTTCCTGATATGGGCAGAGTTCCCAAAATAGAAAGAATTTACACTCTAGATTATTAATTTTAAGAATAAACTGCCTCTGGCTTTTGATAGGAGGCCTCTAGCAGGTAACTGCAAGCCTCTGACAAGTATTTAGAGTATGTGGTATCGTTTATTAAAAGTGTCTCTATTAGCTAATGGGTGGGCTCAGTACAAAGCTGATCTTTTGTCTGCGGAGAGGTGATGGGTATGAGTGTTGACCTATAGGGTTCCAAGTGAATTCTACAAGCTCTGAATCAACTCTAAGAGTTAAACATCCTTGTTTGACACCTCAGAGTTCTACTTCCCAAAATAGAGTGGACTTGCCTACAATTATGAAAGAATCTTGAATTGAATTTTACATAATTCTAAGTTTCCATTTTGAACATAAAACTTCTTCATCTAGCAGACCTTCCAGGATGTGAAAGCTGCAAAATGCACTCCCAGGGAACTAAACTTATTGAGGGGCTGAATGTAGCTACTTAGTATTAGCTACTGAACGCTGAAGATGACCTGTCCAAAGGGACTTTCGTTTGTTTGTTTTGGTCTTGTTGATATTGAGCCCTTCCCTCTCTGAGTAATTAGACAAGAGGACTGACTACTTCCAGGGACCCTGAGCAGAACTTGACATCAGTCAAGGAGGAAGAGGCTGATCTTCACTTTTCTTTACCACAGTAGGCCATAGACCCAGCTCTTTTAGAGCCTGGGACGTGAACTTGCACATCCCTTTAATGACCATGGTGAGTGAGGGCAGCTTGAACGTGATTGATGGGCTGCCGCGAGCGAGTTTACCTGTGTCACGGATGCCCACCGGAGAGCACTTCCGGCCACGCCACGGACTCTCGGAAACAGAACATCCAGGGAAAACAATGTTGTGGCAGTCAGCTCACAGCACCCTTTTCCTACCGCATTTCCTCCACAGACATGAACTAACAATAAGGTGTGTAAGTTCCTGGAATTCTTTTTGTTTAGAGTCTCATTAATGATTCCTTCAGATTCCAAAATTAAATTGCAGGCCCAATCGATAGGAAATTATCTGCCTCTCTTTTCCTAGTTAAACAGCAGCTACCCAGGCAGGGGCATCAATTAACTTGGCCTCAGCAAACCTTGTTCATAGCGAAATGTTTCTCTTGGGAAAAATATGACACAATATATTGAAGCCTATTATTATACCTAAATTATGGGAGCGTAGCTTAGTGAAAAGAGTACTGGATTCAGAATAAAATAAGCTAATTTTCTCATTTCACTTCTATAGTAATTTATTATATGACTGTAGGTAAATAAACTAA
>CM053607.1:6207414-6306078 GCA_028646535.1 Procyon lotor
TGTGCTGTTAAGTGCTGTGAAATGTGTAAGCCTGATGATTCACAGACATGTACCCTGGGGCAAATAATACATTATATGTTAATAAAAATTAATTAAAAAAAAAAAAAAAGAAATTTTAAAAATATATTTAAAAGAATACTTTAATAACATATTTAATATTATGTGTAATTATATATAATATAATATTTAATATATTTAAAAGAAATGTGATTTCATATATGACCTTTTTTTTTAAAGATTTTATTTACTTATTTGACAGGGAGAGCCTGTAAGAGAGGGAACACAAGCAGGGGGAGTGGGAGAGGAAGAAGCAGGCTTCTCCCTCCCCCACAGGGAGCCCAGTGTAGGGCTGGATCCCAGGACCCTGGGATCATGACCTGAGCCGAAGGCAGACACTTAAGGACTGAGCCAACCAGGCACCCCCATATATGAATATTTAGCAATGAATTCTAATGCTAAATATAAGAAGCATTAGACATGCACTCTAATGTCATGTTACAAAACCCCACATATTAAAAGCTTATCTTCTAATTTAGCATATAAAAGCTAAGTCCATTTTTATTTTTCCCATAATAGCCTCTAGTCCCTAGAAAACCCAACTCCTAATAGCTTCAAAGGGAAGAGAGCAGACAGCATCCAAGTGAATTCTTGGAATAGAGTTTGGGGTGATTAAAAAGGTGGATAATATACATGTGTCTTTAGAAGAGATAAAAAGTCAAATTTTAAGAAAAAAGTAAGTTTTAGGAAAAAATTCAAAATAACTTACAGGCAAGAACAGAATACACATAAAGAGCATGGGGGGTGAGGGGGAGTAAGGGAGGGAGATGATCCACCCACACTTTGAGAATTCTTCACTTATCACTAGAACTCCTAGCACTAATTCCAAGATCTTCCACAAGTGCTTTAGGACCGTTATTGCTTCTCTATCTGTAGTTTCCAGTCATCACTTTTGTGGTGCAAAAGATTTGGAATTCACAAAGAAACAGATGAGCTTCAATCAAACCCACCAGGTTCAATCAGTCTGCTACCTCCTGACCACTCCCTTTCCTTCCTACTTAGAGCTCCACAGTTCTACACACAGCACTTGGTTTCTTTGTATTGCTGCAGAAGTCTAAACACTCAGTCTGGTCAGTCTATCTGTACCCTCTCTGTGTATGGGATCACTACAAGGCTTCCTGATCCTTACTGACTCCAAGATCTGCCCTTTCTTGTTCCAAATCATACTTTCTACCAGGACCCAGTTCTATAGACTCCTAGCTTAGACCTTCCTATCTCAGTCCACCTCTCAAAAAAGACCACCACAGTTCCCACAATAGTTCATGTTCTAACAATGAAAACAAGGGGGAAAAAATGCATGCTTTTTTTTTTAATGGAAAAAAAAAAAAAAGAAATATATCCAAGGATTTATTTCAAGAAATTCAAAAATCATCAAACAATTCTCATTTTAATTTTAATATATAGAAAGAATTCAACTTGTGGTACCATGATAAATATATAATTCTTTTTTCTCTGACTATATGAATATAAAGTTCACCAGTCTTTGAAGATAATCCTTCCCTATCTTCTTGACCTTTCCTAAAGGTGCTTTAATTTCCTCTTTTTCATGGCTGATGATTTTGTCATTACTTTCATGAAATGCTTTTCCAAGATATAGTTTGGAAAGTGATTCATAGTTATAGGTCATTTTCTACACTGCGTTATCAGAAACTATTGTTGCACATTACAGTAACACTAATAATGCTGAAAAACATGGCAACGACATATGATACTGGAAGACTAATTAAAGGAGCATTTTATAATGTGCTCCTTCCCAATCAAATTCTTTTTATACAGAGCTAATGGAATTTAAACATTATAAATGTAGAAGCTACATAAGAATAAAGGTATGCTATCTTCACCATGAGCTGATGTAAAATATCAAGATTTCATTAGATTTTATATAAGATAAAGTTTTTAAAATGTTTTTTTTTTTTTATAAATTTTTTTTTTTCCTTTTATTTGACAGAGAGAAACAGCAAGAGAGGGAACAGAAGCAGGGGGAATGGTAGCGGGAGAAGCAGGCTTCCCACTGAGCAGGGAGCCCGATGCGGGGCTCGATCCCAGGACCCTGGGATCATGACCTGAGCTGAAGGCAGATGCTTAACGACTGAGCCACCCAGGCGCCCCTTAAAATGTTTTCTTAATGCTTTCATATGATACAACATATGTAAAGTACTCTGTGCAGTAGTTTTGCCCATAGTGAGAGCTCAGAAATGCCTTACCCCTATTTTCCTTTATAAAGTATAATAACAAAAGTGATTAAAAGTAAGAAAACTTTTATTTTACTACCTAGAAATCATTGACAGTTTAAATAATTGTACTAAAAAATTCCTCTAAAATCAAGAACCTGACTGCAATCATTGGGGAATGTACAGAACAAGAGAAGTTGACACAGCAATAGTGTCAAGGGTTATAAATACTGTCAACTTAAGAAATGTTTTTATCTGGAAAACAGTGTGGAGATTCCTGAAGAAATTAAAAACAGAGCTACCATATAACCCGGTAATTGCACTACTGGGTATTTACCCCAAAGATACAGATGCAGTGAAAAGAAGGGCCATATGTACCCCAGTGTTCATAGCAGCAATGGCCACAATCGCCAAACTGTGGAAAGAGTCAAGATGCCCTTCAACAAACAAATGGATAAAGAAGATATAGTTCATAAATACAATGGAATATTATGCCTCCATCAGAAAGGATGAATACCCAACTTTTGTATCAACATGGACGGGTCTGGAGGAGATTATGCTGAGTGAAATAAGTCAAGCAGAAAAAGTCTATTATCATCTGGTTTCATTTACTTGTGGAGCATTAGGAACAACATGGAGGACATTAGGAGAAGGAAAGGAAAAGTGAATTGGGGGAAACCAGAGTGGGAGAGGAACCATGAGAGACTGTGGACTCTGAGAAACAAACTGAGGGTTTTGGGAGGGAGGGGGGTGGGGGGATGGTGAGCCTGGTGGTGAGTATTAAGGAGGGCATGTATTGCATGGAGCACTGGGTGTGGTGCATAAACAATGAATCTTGGAACACTGAAAAAATAAAATTAAATTTAAAAAAAGGAATGTTTTTATCAATATATAGCACTTCGAGTTTTAAGTAAATGGACTAGAGAGTATTCTTAAAATTTTACCTATGATTTTTAAAAATATTTTATACCTTTTTATATAAGTGTGACTTATATTTTTAACTTCATTGCTAAATAGTTGATGGCAAACTTCAAATCTGTGTATCACCCAGGGAAATACAATTCCATGCACATAGTTGACATCTGATAACACTACCGAACAAATACAATGAAATGTCTTATTTGCATACGGTGTTATATACCCAGAAATTTCTATTTAATGTATTCACTACTAAATGTACTTTGTGGACCCAAATTAATAAAATCATGAATGAAAGAGGAGAGATCACAACCAACATCAAGGAAATACAAACAATTTTAAGAACATATTATGAGCAATTATATTCCAACAAATTAGGTAATCTGGAAGAAATGGATGCATTCCTAGAAATTTATAAACTACCAAAACTGAAACAGAAAGAAATAGAAAAGCTGAACAGACCCATAACAAGCAAGGAAATTGAAGCAGTAATCAAAAATCTCCCAACAAACAAGAGTCTGGGGCTGGATGGCTTCCCAGGGGAACTTTACCAAACATTTAAAGAAGAGCTAATATCTAGTCTTTGGAAGCTTTTTCAAAAAACAGAAATGGAAGGAAAACTTCTCAACTCATTCATTTTGATCCCAAAACCAGACAAAGACCTCACTAAAAAGGAGAATTACAGACCAATATCCCTGATGAACATGGATGCAAAAATTCTTACCAAGATACTAGCCAATAGGATCCAGTAGTATATTAAAAAGAATTATTCACCAAAGCTGTAATGATCAAGATGTATGGTACTGGCAAAAAAACAGGCACATAGATCAATGGAACCAAACAGAAAACCCAGAAATGGAACCTCAACTTTCTGGTCAACTAATTTTCGACAAAGCAGGAAAGAACATCCAATGGAAAAAGGACAGCCTCTTCAACAAGTGGTGCTGGGAAAATTGGGCAGCCATATGCAGAAGAATGAAACTAGGCCATTTCCTTACACCATACACAAAAATAAACTCAAAATTGATGAAAGACCTAAATGTGAGACAGGAATCCATCAAAATCCTAGTGGAGAACACAGGCAGCAACATCTCTGACCTTAGCCACAGCAACTTCTTGCTAGACACATTTCCAAAGGCAAGGGAAACAAAGCAAACATGAACTATCAGATTTCATCAAGATAAAAAGCTTCTGCATAACAAGGGAAACAGCCAACAAAACTAAAAGGCAACCTATGGAATGGGAGAACATATTTGCAAATTACATTATCAGATAAAGGGCTAGAATCCAAGATCTATAAAGAACTTATGAAACTCAACACCAAAAAACAAATAATCCCGTCAAGAAATGGGCAGAAGACATGAACAGACATTTCTGCAAGAAGACACCCAAATGGCCAACAGACAAATAAAAAAATGCACAACATCACGTGGCATCAGTGGAATACAAATCAAAACCACAATAAGATACCACCTCACACCAGTCAGAATGGCTAAAATTAACAAGTCA
Organism: Procyon lotor; assembly: GCA_028646535.1. Classification (NCBI taxonomy): domain Eukaryota; kingdom Metazoa; phylum Chordata; class Mammalia; order Carnivora; family Procyonidae; genus Procyon; species Procyon lotor. Next base: position 6,212,070 of record CM053607.1, read on the forward strand.
GGAAACAGCAAAGGTTGGCAAGGATGAGGGGAAAGGGGAACCCTCCTACACTTCCGGTGAGAATGCAAGCTGGTGCAGCCACTCTGGCAAACAGAATGGAGCTTCCTCAAAAAGATGAAAATAGAGCTACCCTACAATTCAGTAACTGCACTACTAGGTATTTATTCCAAAGATACAAATGTAATGATCCGAAAGGGCATGAGCACTCCAATGTTTATACCCTAATGTCCACAATAACCAAACTATGGAAAGAGACAAGCTGTCCATCAACAGATGAGTGGATAAAGAAGATGTGGTCGAGATACACACAATGGAATATTATTCAGCCATCAGAAAGGATGAATACTTATCATTTACATCCACCTGGATGGAACTGGAGGGCCTTATGCTGAGTGAAATAAGTCTATCAGAGAAGACAAATATCATATGGTTTCACTCATATGTGGAATATAAGAAATAGTGAAAAGGACCATAGGCAAAGGGAGGGAAAACTGAATGGAAGGTAATCAGAGAGGGAGACAAACCATGAACAACTCTTAACTATAGGAAACAAACTGAGCGTTGCTGGGGTGGAGGTGGGTGGGGGGATGGGAAAATTGGTGATGGGCTTTAGGAGGGCATGTGATGTGATGAGCATTGGATGTTATATGCAACTGATGAATTATTGACTTCTACATCTGAAACTAACAACGTCTTATACGTTGGGTAATTGAATTTAAATAAAAATAAATAAATGTACTTTGTTGGTAGAATCATTACCAAAAAAATGCATTTATCTGAACCACAATGATTTATAAACATCAGTAAACTATATGAGCTCTAAAGTTTTTTTAAAATGCCCTGTAATTTTTCTAGCTTATATAAGAAGATTGTTTAGATGCCAACTTTGGAAATATGCGATGATCAAATCAAACAATGGTCAACTGAAGGGGAAGAAATATTATCATGAAATAAATATATTTTTAGGAAAGTCATGGTTTTCTTAAGAGCAAAGTAGCACCATGTTGATTTAAGACAAAAATACAAAGACAAAGGATACATAATGTGAAAAAAATGTAAATTCCTGTCTCAAAGTAGAGACCGACTTTGTAACAATTAAAAACAATGAAAACATACAGGTGAAGATCACGATGACCATTCCCATACCACCCACAAGCCAGCATCAGTGTGTTTCTCACAGGCATGTGGCAACATCGGGTCCCCCTCCCCACTGAGGGCAATGGGGGGCCGTCACTGCTCATCACCACTGTTCTGGCATCATCATCACTCACCACCTCCTTTCATGGAGTCAACAAACTCTCAAAGAGAGAGTTTCTCTGTCTCTTCTCATTTTGATCTCATCTCACAGAGTTATAACCTAGGTCTCAGTATTAACAATAATTACTTTTAAATTCTGGATTTTAAGCACAAAGTTCCCAAGCTATCACTATCAATACACACTCACTGTGAATGCACTGTCCGTATCAATTTTTTTTTTTACCCATTTCCACTCCTTTTCAATTCCAAGATCCATCATTATAACCACTGTTTACATCCCTCACCTTCGATATCTCCCCCTCCACCTCTACTCAGGCCAGCTCACCACAGACTCCCAATAGGTCCAACTCAAACAAGCTGACTGTGCCCATCTGATGAGAGGGGAAGAGTTTCCAACACCAAGCCATCGGGGGACCTGAGACCACATACTTTTCTGCCTCTCTCCCATTCTCCCGGATGACCTGTCTGTTCCAAAAGCCACTTTCTCCACTGATACACTGGGTCCCATTTGCTCTCATCTACCCAGTGACATTTCCCCCTGAAATTATTCCCCCTTTCTAGAATATCATTAATTTCTCTTTCTATGGGTCATTGTCATCATCATAGCGATATCTCCCATTCTTAATATAGTTTCCCTTCACCGTTTTTACCCCTTTAAGCCACCCCACCTTAGGGGCCACTGTTTGTAATGAATAGTTAGCAATCACCCCTTTTAGTTATTTATCCAAATCATGTGACCAGAGTCATCACATGCCCACCCTCTCCTCCTCTTCTGGTGAAGGACACTCACAGGAGAGAAAAAAGGAATTAGGTTCTTCTCTCTTAATGGTAACTTGGATATGAGACAGATATGTCTGAAATACAGAAAAATACCTATAGAGTATAACATAAATAATGGTTCTATTTCTATAAAAGTTGATAAAAAAGTATAAAATTTACCAGTTAAAAAGCAAACAAAGATGGGAAATTAGAACAAAGAAAAAAAAATCAACAAACATCTTTTCATTGAGGAAGCCATGGTTGCTGAGTTCAAGGACTCTAGGACTCAGTTTACAAATACCTCAGTCACGCCATACATGTCATGTGGACACATTTCATGACTTAGGGCTTGTCATGACTTAAGTTCATTCTGTGCTTATAAACCAGAATTTATTTCTATGCAATGTTAACTGCCTGCCTAAAAACTTAAGTTCTTAGTCATAACAATTTATTTCAATAAACTGTCAAACTGAGTTTTCTTTATATATGTACTTCCTTTATTACCCTCTATTGTACTTTGCATATATAAAGTGCTCAATACATTTAATGTATGAGTAAATAAATTATCCAACCTATTACTTGGCAGTTAGCTCAGAACATATGCTTCCTCTCATAAAAAATGATTTCTCTCCCACGGAACTAGTGTCCGAGAAGACAGGACTAGGGTAGCATGTAAGAGTGATGCCTTAAAATTTCTTCCTTGAACTCCTCTAACTTAATAGAATTTTTAGTAAAAAAAAAAAAAAAGCTACTTCTCATTAGCATCTAAAGAGGATCAGGCAAGTAATATTCAGGTGAAAAGATTTATAAATATATTATATACATAATTATTAAAAATCATAAAAGATACTAACTTTTAAAGTTGCTTTTCTTTCATCGCAACTATTTTTTTTTTTTTCAAATATATTTAACTTAGCTTTAGTTCCATAGATAATAGTCTAGACTTCAGGAAAAGAGATGATGGAAACCTTAAGAATAGTTTAGGACAAAAATCCCCAGGGAAGGAAAAAATCGCTTGTCTGCAGCAGGCTACCTCAAGGAAGTCCAGGGACATTGGTGCTTGTTGATTTTGCCTTCACTTGGGCAGATGCAGCCCACAAAACCTGATGCCTGAGCCTCTAATGCAGGTGGTTCAAGCTGTTCTACTCAGTTTCCAGAACAGACTTTCTTGCCTGTTCCTATTAGTTACCAGTCACAAGGAATCTCTCCTTTGCCAACCAAAAATGGACAATGGACCTACAGTAATTTTATTAAATTCAAGGTTTTGGGGAGGCCATTTTATTTACAGTAATATATTTTTGCTGTAAGCAACTTTTGCACTCTCTCAACTATAGACATCACTATCTCAGCTCAAGCAGTACTTGCTATCATCCAAATCCAACCAGTATCTATTCTAGTCTCCTAGTTCTTTCTCCCATTTGGATTGTACAGCAACCTATGTTAACAGTTTGATTTATCTTCTCCTACACTTTTCTAGATGTTCACAAACATTGTAAACAATACAAAATATTTATTATTGTCTTTTAAAAACAGGATAATATAATGCTATGACATTTCCTTTCTAAAATCCTCATGGATTGTTCAAAGGTGTAATATAGAGCTCTAACTCATTTTTATTAATAACTACATAAGAAGGATATATCTTTTTTCAATTCCTCATCAATTAATATTATTCTACCTTTTTACTACCCAAGATAGTTTTGCAATAAACACCCAAATACATAAAATCTTATGGTCTAGATCACCCATTTCTACACTACATATGTCTGACTAATCAAAGGTTACTGAACACTATAAATGCCAATTCATAGCAACATATCATTTTAAACAAAGATTACAGCATTGCACATCCCCATATGGCATGACAAAGAATGTGTATTTCCTCAAACTTCAACCTTAGCAAGATTGTAATATATACTATTTTTTTAATGTTTATCTATTTGGCAGAATAAAGAAAATCATATTTTCATCTTGAATTTTATATCCCTGACTAGTACAGTAGAGTGGAAAACATTTCCATATAGTCATTGATATTTTTGCATTTTTCTTCAGTGAACTACTGTTCACATTTTTTGCCTAGTTTTCTATTCCGTTATTTCGTTTTTTCTTTCTTTCCCCATCAACATTAGGAAGCACTAATATATTAATTATATCAACACTTTGTCATATTTTGGCGCCTATTTGCTCTTGGCCTCTTTTTTCTACTATTTTATGTTGAATATGTCCTTGTAATTCTGAACCTTCAGTTATGTTCTAAAGAGAGAGCATTCTTTCCATTTTGGACCAACTAGACACAACAGTGATGAGATTGGTAAGATAAAATCTCTCTATTAAAATTTCCTTATAACTCTCATAGATTTATGCTTCCCATACGATCTTTAAAATAGTTTGATCCAGTTTGCCAAAGAAACGATCAGCCACAAGATCTTATTACAACAGCCTAAAGTTTGTATCTTACTTTTGGAGAATAATATTATTATGATAACCAAGCTTTTCTACACAGGATCATAGTAAGCTTTGTCATTCATTCTTAATTACTTTATGTCTTTTGAAAAAATGTTACAGTTTTCATCAGACAGATCTTGTCATTTTCTTGTTAAATTTATTCCTCCTGTTTTCTATTTTGTCCATACTCTAAAGTTAGGGGCCCAGCAAGACTTCTAGATATATGAATAAGAAACCATGACATAAACCAACTTTAACAAAGCAGTATCTTGAGTATGGGAACTGGCACGAATCTTTGCTCCTTTCTTCTATTTCCCCTCAAAAAACTCGCATGAGTAGGCTTCTGGAAGCAAACTAATCCAGCAAGACAGTCTGTTCCCTGCTTACTGACCATTTTCACAAACCAGATTATCCAATTAATCTATTCAACTTTCCTTTGTGTACCTATTTAGCAGCACATCTCCTGCCCTGGTGACACACATTTGACTGATAGCATCATTGATCACATCTGTCAATGGATCCTCCCTCAGTTACTCTACTTACTGATAGCCTGACCACTGCTGTGGCTTATTCAGCACCCCTCAAATCATATAACCCCCACACAGGACGCTTTCTCAATTTTTTTTTTAAATTATGATTTATATTCTGGCATATGTTAAAAGAAGTGGAAAAAAAATCTTGATTTTCCAGGTTTTTCTTGATTATTTACCAACTTTTATTTACAAGGAACATGACTTTTGAGAAAAAAATTTTTTTAAATTGAAGGCTTCAGATTTTACTTACTTAGCCATTTATAAGGCCAAAGTAATGTTGGAGGAAGAACCATTCAGATTTCAATTTATTTTATAGGGAAAATTCTAAAATGCATTCTTCCAGATCCATCTCAGAAACACTACAAAGACCAATTTCCCTTGACCCAACATAGTATTCATTTGCTGTCACCATACTAATTTTTTATACTTGGGGATTTATTTTGATTGTTGATTAGACTTCATATTTTCTGTTTTTCTTTTTTTTTTAGACTTTATATTTCCTAAAGACCAATTATTTGGCCTCATACCCCTAACAGTACTAAATGTCAGGTCCATCACCAAATCTGCCAAAACTTCACCAGTAGGGAATTCTGACTATAAAGTGTTTTTTCCCCAGTATGGAATATTTTTTCAAGGAAAACTGCCTACGTCATGAATAAAAACATAAAGTCAAGAGCAATTATAATCCCATTTTACTATCTTTATAATAAATACCACCATTTTGCCAGAAAATCATGGTTTCCTTCCATTGTCACTGAGTCATCCTTGTTCATCTGAAAGAACAGTTTCTAGTACGTTGCCATAAGTAGGTCACAAAAGTGGAATGTTTCTACCTGTTCTTTGACCGAGGCGAGGATGGCGGAGGTGGTTTCCGTTTCAGAGCCATCCCCGTTGGAGGTGGTCAGGCCAGGGCTCAGGGAGCTGGTCTTCTCTGAGGTTGACGAAGGCTGGTCTGGGACAGGCATAGCTCCTGCAATGCAAAAGGACACGCTTAATGCGACAGGATGTGGCCACTGCACCCAGACATAACTATCAGGAACCTTTAAGCAGCACCCTTCGGAAACAATGAAAAGCACGAACTACAGAGAAAGCACATGACGTCACTATAGAACAGGAAAGAATACAAGTAAATGGAATGGGTTCTCCTCTATCAGCTCAACCAAATGCCAGAACCTACTCACAACTCTGTGTTTCATATTTGAGGTAAGTGGAAGAAGAGATAATAAGAAGTAAAAGGCACATAAGATAATAAGAAAGAGTAAAGAAATGAAAAGAAATGAAGAAGTACTGAATCTAAAAAAAAAAAAGGCCAGTTGAACTACCATTTTACTTCAGCCCAATTCATAAATGGACAGATACAGCTTAAAAACAGCATCCCAAAAGTTACTTTTTCCTATTATCTTTCTCAAACAAGTAAGACCAGTGAGACCAAAGTCCTTGCTACATATATTACCTAGTGATGCTTATCAGCAGAGGAAATAATAATTAACCGAGGATAATTTTTACCGGGACTCTACAAAAATCACTCTTCAAATAAAAGTCTGGGAGGAAAAAAAGGTTGTTTTCTTGCCTAAAGCTATCATATTACGCGTCCCTCCAGGAACCAGTGTTATGTGACTGTTAAAAAGTATTCCCTATTATACTGTAACTGGGCAGCCTGGGTTTTATAGTAAGCAATATAATTTCCATAGGAACCACAGCACTGTGATATATTTGTTAACAGTTAATAATTTAGGGCTATGTTAACTGAAAAGGGTTCTATTATAGAACTGTCCTTAAAGTATATGAAGAGATTGGTCATCTAATTTTCTCATTGGACATTCCAACTTAGTTTTGATTTGTTTTCATCTTTTAAATAATTGATTTAACAATATTACCAATGAGGATTAGAATAGCATTGGAAAGATAAGTCTGTTACAAACAGAATTTATAGGTGGTTTGGGGAAAATATTAGCAAGCAGGATGTGAGCAAAGAGTAAAGATCAAATTAAACATAGTATAGCAAAATGCAACCTTGGCTAAAAAACAGAAGGTATTTTAGGAGATGGATACCAACAGGATGAAAGAAAGTGATTGCAATAACTACACTGGTGGGGCTGGAAAGACGAGAATAAAGTACAGTTTCATATTCCACTTGCTTTTATATGCAATATTTGATCGATCCTCATAATTACAAGGATTTAGATAAACAGATTAGCAAATAGTGTGCCCAGGTAACATAGCCTGAAAGCCAAGCCTTTCTAATTAGGGAAGGTTTGAGAGATGGGGGGAAGGAGGATGAGGGGAGAAAGCAAGAAGAAAGAAAATGGCAGTCTTGGGGTCAATGTCACTTTCCCAACCATGCATCTCCACCTGTATCTGTGTCAGTAGCTTCCAAAGAGGACTCTACACAAGGACAGCCTGAAGCCAGGCAAGGAGGAGTCTTGCAGGTTTTCTTTTTTTTTTTTAAAGATTTTATTTATTTATTTATATGACAGAGAGAGATCACAAGCAGGCAGAGAGGCAGGCAGAGAGAGGAGGGGAAGCAGGCTCCCTGCTGAGCAGAGAGCCCGATGTGGGGCTCGATCCCAGGACCCTGAGATCATGACCTGAGCCGAAGGCAGAGGCTTTAACCCACTGAGCCACCCAGGTGCCCTCTTGCAGGTTTTCAATCATTATTTTCACTTTCATGATTTCTAAATTTTATTGGGCCCATGTGTATTATTCTAGTATTATACTAGTATTCTGGACAACCTGTTTTTTGACAAAGAAACTATCTACAGTCCCGAAGTTATTTATGTAATTGGGCCTAGAACTCAGGTTTTCTCCCTTTTTATTTCTATTTTAGTGTCCTTTGATGTGTCGGCCTATTTCCCATAATCTGGGTTGCTGCCTCATAAATGCTTAGTCTATACACCAATTTTTATAAAATGTTACTCTTAAAAGTATGAGAGTAACCTGTCATAATAAAATACAGGATTTAATAGGCAATGAATCAAGGCATATCCTTGGGCACTGGACAACCCCGACCCACACATTCGAAGGAATGAGAAAGTCTGTTTGTCTACCCCTCTTTCTCCTTCTAGCAGTAACAGAACAAAAGTGAAATCTTCAGGACTTAGTCCACGGTACAGGGCTACTGCTACCCAAGGCAATCTCTATGCCTGAATGGAAATGACTTGGAATAATTTCCATGGCTCATAATTTTTCATATCCAGACTTAACCATTAGCCATCCCTGTGTATGAATGGTTAAGAAGGCCCAACCTCCACTGCCGATCCTCTGAGCTCACAGCACAAGGAGAGAAGGACCACCGTGTGAAGGCCACCAGAAGGAACGTGTGGGCTGCCCAATGGTAAGTGTGAAGAGCTGTAAGCCTTCTGACTTTGCAGGAAATGGCCAAGGACTTTAGTTTTAATTAGAACTCATCCACTAAAATTTGTAGTTAATCTGTGTTAAATCTAGAAAATCTGGAAAATGTAGAGAGGCAAAAGAAAAGAAAAAAAAAAAAGAGCAGTCCTCAGTAATTCTGGCATCCCAGATAAGTATATTTACTTTCATATTTTGGTATAGGATTCTCTGATAGAATTTTTTTTTTCTGATTTAACTCATTCTATATAATAAGATTTACATGATGGAGTACTACTAAGGTAGGGCTTTTTTAAAATTTTTGTTCAACAACATATCATGAACTTTTTTTATTTGAGAGAGAGCTCATGTGTATGAGTGGAGGGAGGGACAGAGGGAGAGAGAGAAGCAGACTCCCCGCTGAGCAGGAAGCCCAACAAGGGGGCTGCGGGGCTTGATCCCAGGACCCCAGGATCATGACCTGAGCTGAAGGCAGCCTCTTCACTGACTGAGCTATCCAGGCTCCCCATCATAAACTATTTCTTATGTCAATAAAAATTATTCTACAGTTTAAAAACGTAATGAAGTGTTCATTTGGGCAGTGCATATACTAAAAATGTAACGAATACATAGTATTCATAATGCATCATAATTTACGAATCTTTTGTCATTTTTATCCCATTTTTATGGTGACATTTTCAATAAATTCCTAGATGTGGTGTTGATGGAATGAGGAAGTGGTATGTGTTTGAGACCTTGAGAGCCCACACAAATTTTCCTGCCACCAGGCTGGTTCACGCTCCCCACCCCCACTGTGGATCGAACGTCCCCTCCCCACCCAGTTACCAACACTGGCCTCCATTATCCTCTCCTGCTTTACCAATCTGATAGAGACTAATTCATCCCTTTGGTTTTGGATCTCTTTGGTAATGAGTACAGCAGACGTTTTCCCACAGATTCTACACCTCTTCATTCTCTTTATACAACTACTGGGTAAGAAGTCTTTCTTTCACTAGTGGAATGCTAATCTGCTAATTCCTGAACTGAAATTTTGACTTGGTAATAATAAGTTCTGTGTCCAGAAAATACAAAAAAACAAGCCACGCTGTACGACACCCTCACACGCACGAACAGCTGTATTGACTCCTACCCCCATCCGTGATCGCACCCCTGCCCCAAACCGGTACGCTGAAACCCTAATGCCCAGGGTGACTACATTTGGACACGGGGCCTTTAGGGAAGTAATTAAGGTTAAATACACATATCAGGGTGGGGGTTATAAGGGTTTATAAGGCTGTTGCTCTTACAAAAAAAGGAAAAGACCAGAGCTCTTTCTCTCCATCCTGTGAGGACACAGAGAGAAGCTGGCCACCAAAGAGTGTTCTCAGCAAAAACATACCAAGCCAGCACTTTAATCTTAGACTTCTGGCCTCTAGAACTGTGAGAAAAGACATTTCTGCTGCTTAAGCCCCTCTGTCTGTGACATCTTACTTCGGCAGCCTGGGAAGTCTAATATAAGCAGGGCTGGACTGGTCTCAGCTTCCCTGTGAAGTGAGTATGGGGGGAGGGGCTGGGAACCCACAGTAGTGTGGGGGGTTACCATCATATCCAGCGCTGTTGATGCCTGCATCCGAGATGAACCACAGCTGTCAGAGAAAGGCCTGAGCTGCTGCAATCAACAACATGGCTAAATCAAAGCTTACAAGAGGGTTGTGCCCCACTGATGTGAAGTAAGCCTACAGGACAAAATGCTCTCTTAAGAATGTCCCCAGTACCTTCACAGATGATGCAATAAGAAATTCAGAAAAGTTGGCCAGATGACAATAACAGCAAAGGCAGGTAGCCCCCAAATACAGACTGTCCTCAATTTGAGCTCTTACGTCTATATGTGATAAGATTACTCTGAACGTTTATTTCCCAAACATGAGTCACTGTAAACTTACATTATACTCTGTAACACGCTAAAATCTTAGGTGCACTTTAAAATGGCCAACTCTCTTGCTCTCCAAGGACTGCATTCAATGCTATATTTTATGGACTTCGATTGCACAAAAAAAGGACATACAATTCTTATTTTATATTTTAGAATTAAAATTTGCTCCTTCTTGAGCCCACTTCTAACCAGCAATGGATGGCTTTGCTGGAGATCATCAAGAAGATAAGACAATCAGTTAACTGTGGAGCTGGACCCGGGCCGCTGGGGGCTCCCTCCTCCCACCTCTGTCCTTGGGATGTGTGTCTGCTTGCCTTCTCCACTTCCAGAAGCTGCTCTTGAGGTAGAAATGTGGTGTTGAGGTCATCCACACGGGGTATATAACTGAACCCAGTTAAGGCCCATATAAACTTTTAAGATTCTGACCAGTGGCTGTGGAAATCTACTTGTCCTGCAGCCACTCAAGATGAGCCCTGTAAATAAGTTCCCTTACTTATTCAACCTGCCGCCTACCAATCCAGAGTGGTCTGCTTTGTCTCTCCCCGCCCTCTAAGTATGGAGGCCTGTTTATAAACCAACAAACTTTGAGATCAGATGGCCATCTCCAAAAAAGTTAATGGAGAGTCTCTGGTGTCACACAATCATCCAATTCAATGACCCACCTAGCATTCTTATGCCATCATTACTTTGACTTCCTCCTCTCTGATTCAGTGATAAGCTCTTTTGGCCTAAGGAGGTCTTTCCTCTCCTGGAGTGGCCTGCCTCCAATCTGTAACCCATGACCTCTTATCCTTTCAACTGTCTTCATTCCTTCAGGCCCAGGCCCTCAGGCTGTGTTGTCACAGAGACCTGCTTCTTTTTTCTCCTAGGTTAGCAGGTCCCACCTACTTGAAATTCCAGGATTTCCAAATCTCTTGCATACTGAGGGACTCAATATTATCTCATTAGCTAGACTTGCATTGTCTAAGATGGTGGCCTCTAGCAACATATGGCTATTTACATCTCCATAAGATTAAAAAGCTAGTTTATTAGTTGCACTATTTACATTTCAGGTGCTCAATGGCCACGTGTGGTCGTGGTCAGTAGCTACTGCACAGGACAGTAACGAATGTAGAAAATTTTCATCATTGCAGGAAGTTCTATTGATCTATATCCAGTAGTCTATTCCTTGATGTAATCTTTCATCTGCAGCTTTATTCCTTGGCAGTAGTAGGTCATGAGAAGGGGTCAGATTATAAATATATTTTGAAGGGAGAACTGTCAGGATTACTGATAGGTTGCATGTGGTAGTGAGGCAAAGACAGAGGAGTCTAGATGATTCCAGGGTTCAGTCTAAGTGACTGGCCATTAGCCAAAATGTTGGCTGGGGTTACAGTGGACACTGTGGGTAAAACCTATTTCGGGTGATGAAAGGTGAACTGACAAGCAAACTTACAACCCAAAACACATCTATCTGTGACTCTTCTTTGCTGTTAAATTCTCAGCAGCTGGGACTAGCTCAAGTTAGAAACCACACTCTGATATGAATTAGGCAATGTAAAGATTGATGACTTCTAAACATGGCTTATCACATCTTTTTCCCCTCTTTTCCTTTCCTTTAGGCAGGTCCGTTTTTATCTTTTACTTTAGAGTTGCTAGAAACTTCTGGAACTCTTTTCATCTTCCTTTCGCTTTAGCCAATGGCTTCAGCCAAGACTCTGACATTAACTTCCTTGACTCTCACACTAAACTAACAAACCCCACGTGTATGTGGCCACATTTAAAGCTATTTCCTTCGCTCATGTATCCACCCTCTTTAAGACAGTGGCCCTCCCTGTTCTTGAGCCTGCGTTCTAAAACACAAACATATTAGTGCAATAGACTGACTTTAAGCTTTACTCATTACTTTCATAATTTTCATGATTTTCCATACGGTTGCACCCAAGTGAGTAAAGAAACTAGCCATTAGAATACCACAGATATTATTATTGTATACACGCATATACATATACATATGTGTATATGTAGGTGTGCATACCCATACCCATATAAGACATGCACACATACATGCATGTATCCAATTTAATGTTTTAACATTGAATATAATTGAACACATGGGATTTTTTTTTTTTTAAAGATTTTATTTATTTGACAGCGAGAATCACAGCAAGAGAGGGAACACAAGCAGAGGGAATGGTAGTGGGAGAAGCAGGCTTCCTGCGGAGCAGGGAGCCCAATGCGGGGCTTGATCCCAGGACTCTGGGATCATGACCTGGACCCAAGGCAGATGCTTAACGACTAAGCCACCCAGGCGCCCCGAACACATGGGATTTTTATAACCTTCCACTCTACAGGCAATATGAGTAAGATTATGATCTTGTGAAACTGAAGCAGCAGCATAAGTGTATTATTACTATTAGGTTAATATCAGCATAAGCAATTAATTAATATTAATAATATATTAATATTAATAATATAATATAATATAGTTTTATATAATTATATATTATATATAGATTATAGATTCTATAATATAATTATATGTTATATAATTATATTATATTATTGATATTAATTCCTTACACAGGGAATGTGTAGATTTGTATAAATTAGTGACATGAAAAACAACAGTGAACACCTCATTAAATGTAACCACTCTGGTCACCAAAACTGTAATTCTGTGTTTGCAGCTAAGATGCCATGAATATCAAAACCCAACACAATAGGCAGAGTAATAGACACAGCATTGTTGCCTCCCAGATGCACTCTTCACACATAAAAGTATATCTATCCTTATTTCTTCCTTTTAAAGAGAAAGTTAAAATTATAGCTTGTCCTAATAGTATGCAGAATATAATAATTAATAGCCGTCAAAACTCAATATAATTAGAGCAAAAACTCAATCTGTCTTGGTCTATGTTCAGTGCCCCACATCTAGCTCACTATCTACTATATAGCTGCCACTGATAAATATTCGTTGAGGTAATATATGAACTATTAGTATAAAATCAATAGTGGCCGCTTAGCAGAGCATGTAACATTAAGTAAAATGGGCTTTGCATTAGGAGCACTTCTCTGAATGGTATTTGTTATGACACCTTTTAATTTCAACTCAGGAAAGCTGCTTTTTTGAAACCTGAGGAGGACTACCGTGTGTCTTGGCCTCAGTCGAATACCATAGAAGGCATACTCTTGGGTTGCTGGCTTCTTGGGTAGGGGCATCGATCAGGCAGGATCTGAGGTTTCTGGGACTTGATGCTTGCAACTCACAACTTACAAAGAGAATCTGGCGATAATATTTACGGAAAGCACCGTGCAAGAAAGAAGTTTTGAGCCACATTCTGCATATGCAACTGCAAGGCAGAGCCAGGAGGCAGACACGTGCCCAGTTCTATCTGACAATTTGGCGGTGAGGGTTGAGATGTCATTCACAGAATCAGGGACACGAGGTCACTTGTGGCTGTGGAGGAGGATGTGACGACGGGGTGGAGAGCCGTGGGATCTGAGTGTCGGAGTCCCACGCCAAACACAAGGGGACGATTGTTCTACCTGTGTGCTCAGAGAAGTGGGAACAGCAGAATGTTGAACGCGACCTGGTGAGTCAAGAAATCCACTTCATGCTGTTGCGTGAGTCATTAATCATCAAGGAGGATGGGACCAACCTAAACATCACCACAGACTGAAGGCCCACCTGAATATCATGCTTAGTGACATAAATTGTGTCTGGAAATAAAGAGGAAGGGACTGCAGGGACTACGGAGCAAGAAGGAAGAGCAGCGCTCATGTTTAGCACTAACATATAAGCAGCTGAGTTCTAAAAAAATGAGGTCAGTGAGGACAGGAGACGGTCTTCTCTTGTGTCTCATGGTCCTGTCCCCTAGAGCATGATCTCAGGCATTTTCATCGATGCCATTATGACAATATATATGACATTATGTCAACAGTTTATCCATCTTTAAAGAGTACCGAAAAGCTGGGGCTTTTGGAAAAGGAGCCAATGGGGGACAGTGAGCAGCTGTCCCTCCTGCCCCAGCCACGCTTATAACCTGAAGGTGAAACAAGGGTGTGTACTGTGGCCCCCTGGAGCTGAGGTCAGATCCCCATGAGTAAGATGCTAATAGTGGGATCCCACAGATTCCGCGACTGCGATCAGGGTGCCCAAACCTGAGTGAAGGGAAAAGCCGAGAGAAGACAGTGGCTGGACTGGTCAACCTTGGAAAGGCAGAGAGAAAAGAATCAGAATGAATCTATAAAGTGAGGCGAGAAGGGCAGGAAGGGCAACCCTGGCGCTGGCGTTCAGGGAACATCGGGGGCGAGCCTGGAAACTCCGAGAAGGAGGGCATTGGGGGTCGTTCCTCTGTTGTTGGGACTTAATGCTTTCATTTGTGAGTGACAGAAAATCCATCCCCAGTGGCTTAAAGACAAAGGGGAGCAACAGTCACATTAAGAAGCATCCCGATTTCAAAAACATTAAAAGATTTTTTAAAATCCTGGAAGACGTATGATCATTAACAGCTCATCATGATAAAGGCACTGCCTGAGGAAGGCTCACGTTACAAAGGTAACAGTGAGGAGGAAGGGTTTGATATTGTTGAATAGCTCAAAAAGACTGCAGAGAAGAAGAAATGCAGGTATGGGACGATGAAAACAGAAATATTCAAATTAATGACTGTGGGTAACGTAGAATACTAAAGTAGCCAGCCCATACACCTTTTTACTCATCCCTCTGTCTACTTTTACAGCGGGAATATAGCTGGATGAAATTAATGAAGATGACAAAAACAATATGAAATTTCGGGGCGCATCATCACTGAGAAACAGTGACCCACTCCTGAAACCAATAACCATCCGAGCTCCCCAGACACGAGAAGGCGGTTTTCACCAGCCAATTCCATGGGTTTGCTAAGCCGGAGGGACATTTCTCCTTATGCCAGAGACAGAAAGTCAGAGATTCCGTAATTACAGATCCATCACAGTAAGGGTAAGCTGAAGAGAAACTGAAGCAGGCACAATACCTTAAATGCTGGCTCCCCCGAACAGGAGGAAAAGTTCTAAAACATTCCATAATAAAGAGGCTCAGCGGTAGACTGCCTATTCTTCTGGCTGAAACTTCAAAGAACCATGCTTAGTACAGCTCCCAGTACAGTGCTGGTCACACACAGTGACTGCCCAGAACACGCTGTCACTGCCAAATGCCCCAGGCACTGGAGTCCCCCGCCTCACAGTTTGCAAAGCCTTGCCACCATCTCCGACCTGGTGTCTTTGCACGATGCTGAAGGACAGTGTCTAAGTGCGCCCCCCAGACATCCTCCCTAACAAGACTTGAAACAAAAATGCAGGTTTCCATTTTATGTTCTTCTACTTAACACAGTGACACGACAAAAATCTGGCACCCCAAAAAAATCATGCTCGAAAGCCAGTCCACAACAATTTTCTGTCGTCAACGACCAATGCTGATTGTCACAATCTATTAAACAGAAAGTTCCCCAAATGCCGGCCACACACTGGCCTCTAACACGTTCTCACTTCCTCGTACTTGAGAGTGTCCATTCCAATTACGGCAATTTGCCCTTCATATTGATTCCAAATACGTATCTGCCACTAGACAATTTCTCAAGATACTAGACCTCAGCCACACGATTTTGGTTTGTGTTTTTTTCCCAAAATTACTATCATTGGGGAATCAAGGACAAAATCTTGCACTGTAAGTATCTGAACTCCTTAGAAAACATGTTTAAACCATCACAGCAGGGAAACTGTCCATCAGTGTTTTAAATTTAATTCTAGAACAGAGCTTCAACTACTCCTACACAACTTCAGTTGCTACCACAGACTTAGAAATCTTTTAAATAAATGTCTCTACTAGCCTTATAGGGAAAAAAAATACATAAAACAAAAACTGAATAGAGCCATAATTATTTTTGACAGTTATCAGGATACGGTAACGTTTTAAAAAGATTTTATTTATTTGACACAGAGAGAGAGAGAGATAGAGAGTAGGTAGAGAGGCAGGCAGAGAGAGGCGGAAGCAGGTTCCTCCTCCTGAGCAGAGAGCCCGATGCGGGGCTCGATGCCAGGACCCCGAGATCATGACCTGAGCCAAAGGCAGAGGCTTTAACCCACTAAGCCACCCAGGCACCCCAGGATATGGGAACATTTTTATGCACACATAAGAAATTTTGAAGTTTTAAGTGACATAATTAGCTTACGACAACACACACTTCAAGAAAAAGGTAAAGCTTTGCTTAAAGAGTAAATCTAAATCACATGTGTAAAGAGGTCACATCATACTTGTGAAGTTTACATAGCAAAAAACCTCTTATTTTTTGGAATATACACTTATTAAATACATGTTGGGAGTTCAAATACGTTGGTATGTGACCAATAAATAATTTTAAAGAGATGAATGACTGGATATCATGAAAAGGTGACTATCAATCCCTAGCTCTGTTTTTTTTGCCCATTTGTTTTCGGTTTCATTAGTTTCTGTGAGTTAAGCATTTTTCAATTCCACATGTAGATGACAGCATAATAGCATATCATATTTGTCTTTCTCTGTCTGGCCCATTTCACTTAAATAATGTCTTCAAGGTTTATCCATGTTGTCAGAAATGGCAGGATTCCCTTCTATCTCATGGCTGAATATATTTTACATACACACAGACACATTTTCTCTATCCATGCATCCAAGTGTCCACTGATGGACACTTAAGTTGTTTGTATATCTTGGCTCCTGGAAGTTATGCTGCAATGAACGTGGGAGTTATTATCTCTTCAAGATCCTATTTTCATTTTCTTTCCATATATACTTGAAGTGGAATTGCTGGGTCATATGGTAGTTCTATTATTAATCTTTCACAAAACGTCCACAGTGTTTTCCATAGTGGCTCCACGAATTTACATTCCCACCAACAGCACATAAAGGTTCTCTTTGATCCACATCTTTGCCAACATTTGTTTTCTCTTGTCTTTTTGATGATGGTCCTTCTAACAATGTGAGGTTTTGATTTGCATTTCTCTGATGACTAATGTTGCTGGTACCTTTTATTGTACCTGTCGGCCATTTGTATGTCTTCTTTGGAAAAATGTGTATTCAGTTCTTCTGTCCATCAAATGACATTTTAAACTACAGAATGCATCAGACAAGGGGCGTCTGCATGGCTCAGTCGGTTACATGTCTGCCTTCTGCTCAGGTCAGGGTCCCAGCGTTCTGGGACTGAGCCCCACATCTGGCTTTCTGCTCAGTGGGGAGCCTGCTTCTCCCTCTCCCTTTGCCTCTCCCCCTGCCCCTGGTGTTTCTCACTTGCTCTCTACCTCAAATAAATAAATAAATAAAATCTTAAAAAAAAACAAAAACAAAACAGACAAGAAGCTGATTCCAACTACAGAGGAACACGAATCATCTTTTACTCTATGACTTGCCAAGTGAGTGTTACGCTTCCCTTATAGCACTTTATTCATTGTACAGCAATTGTAAATAAAAATCTTCTGGTTCATCGAAAAGAAAAAGGAATTAATATTAACTTCATTTTATAAGTGGACAACAATGAAACTTGGAAAAATAAAAATAGCAAATCCAGTTTCTGAAGACAGAAGTCAACAGTGGTCAAGGATTTTCACCCGAATATCTGACATTTTGTCATATATTATTATTTTTATTAACATATAATGTATTATTTGTTTCAGGGGTACAGGTCATATGTTATTTTGATTAGACCTCATGATTCCCAGTGTTTGAATGTAATAGTTCTTTCACATTGCAAATCTGATTATAAAACAACACTCATGAGTTTCAGGAAAGGTTTTTTTTGGGTAATTTTACATAAATCCTTAGGCTTCGTCACTAAGATACTAATTACTTTTGAGATCTTAAAGAGAGGGAGCCAAAAAAAAAAAAATAAGAGAGGGAGCACATGTAAGTCATCATGTGTTGTGAAGTCCATCATCCTTTAGATCAAGCTTATTCTGATCTCCGAAGGCAATTTTCAGCAAAGCTGTCCACTTATTCTATACAATCATATATTTTAATCTCAGATTTAAATAGGTCTGTTTGTAATGATATCATATTCTCGATCTAAAAACAATAATATTTACCATTTTCAAGTCCATTTGTATTATGTTTCTACTTTATTTTTTAAAATAATTTCTTTGACAATTTAATTATTAAATTATTCTGACTTTGAGAAAAAGTCTCTTTCCAGCATTAGGATTCCCACCTCCCACTTTCTAATTTCTTCTTTTTCTAAATATTTATAACATCTCCCACAATTGGCAGGCACCACTCTCTAATACACAAGTTGTTCCTTAAGGAGAGGTCAAATATTTTAATATTTAGTTATAAAATTAATTACAAAAGTTCCGATATATAAATCAATTTAAAGAAAATAAACATAACTCCTATAAAAAGAAATTGTGGCTTTGTGTCCAGACAGAAAATAAAATTTCTGCCAATTAGGTAGGAAGCTTCTACTTTTTAATATGTCGATATTTTGGTGTTCTTATTGATCTTTATGGAGGGAGAGGCCCAAAAGTAAACTGGATTATAATCTATTTTTTATGTCTCTATTTTATTAATGAACTTTCATTATCTCTAAAAGATGAAATTTCAATTAGTTAAGGATATTATTATTTTAAAAGGAGAAAAAAGGTTTAAAGATCTATCTAATATAAAAACCTTAGTGGGGCGGCTGGGTGACTCAGTTAGTTAAGACACGGACTCTTGGTTCCAGCTCAGGTCATGATCTCAGGGTTGGGCTCCCTGCTCAGTGCAAAGTCTGCTTCAATTTCTGTCCATCTCTTTCCCTCTGCCCCTGTCTCTGCTCGCTCCCCCAAATAAATAAACAAACAAACAAACAAACAAATAAAATCTTTAAAAACAAAATGAAACAAAAACCAAAAACCCTTGGCAAGCTGCAGGGATTATTAAAACAATAAAAAGCACTTGAGATTGAGTCTTTTTTTACACAAATGTTCAAGGGTCTTAAGAAAATAATATTCAAAGATATATCATATGATATTTGATAAAAATCTCAATTATCTAAACACTGTTTAAGTATATAAATTTTGGTTAGAAAAACCCTATATTTACCTTTCCTACAATCAAGTATTTCTTAGATGAAAAAACAATAAAACATGAAGACTGTGTCATACCAGTCTTCACAGGTGTACAAAAGAATATTATCTATGAACATATGGTTGTAACAAATTAGGTATTCACTATGACATTATATTTACAAATTTAAATAAATAATTTATAATATTTTTGCAAGATAATATAATAATATTAATTGTGTAATCGTATAGGCTCTTCACCATTAATAACACAATTAATACAACAACTTTGTGCTGCACTTCTATTATTATCCCCATTTTGCAGATTATGAAACTGAGGTCCAGAGAGGTTAACTTTCTCTAACTAACAAGGGAAGAACAATTATTTAAAGCCACACAGTCTATGGTTCTCAATCACTATGTGCTGTTAATCTATAGAACATCTTTTAATAAAATAATTTTAATCTACAGAACATTCTTAATAAAATAACTTTAATTTCTTTTTAAGAAAATAATTCATTAATTTAAAAATAAGTCATTGACGAAAGTGTGGGCCAGGCTCAATACCAGGCATTGAGTATTGGATGCAAAAGATAAATAGAAGAGGAAGAGGGGTCATGGGGAAAATAATGAATATAGAAGTTGGATCTAAAGTGTCAATCTTTAGTGGCAAATATACACAATGGAATATCATTCAGCCATAAAAAAGAGTAAGATCTCACCATTTGCAACAACATGCTTGGACTTAAAGGGTATAATGCTAAGTGAAATAAGTCAGTCAGAGAAACATAAATGTCATATGATTTCACTTACATGTAAAATTTGAGAAACAAAACAAATGAACAAAAGAAAAAGAGACCAAAAAACCCAGACTCTTAAATGCCAGAGGAGAGGTGGATGGGGGGATGGGTGAAACAGACAAAAGGGATTAAGCAGTACAAACTTCCAGTTACAACATAAATAAGTCACAGAGATGAAAGGTACAGCATAGACAATACAGATGAAGATCGCAATGACCTTGTTTGGTAACAGATATGACTATTCTTATAGAGGTAAGCACACAGAAATGGACAGTGGCTGAACCATTATGTCATATACCTAAAACAAATGTAACACTGCATGTTAATTATACCTCGATAAAAAAATAAAAACACAAAAATAAATAAAATGTGGATTTGTTGTAAAAAAGGAAAGTTTGAAAGTCAGGATGCCTTCAGAAGGCTTATTTTGGTGTCCCAGTTCCTATCACAATGACCAGCATGCATTAAGAAGCTATTTCGAGGGGCGCCTGGGTGGCTCAGTCGTTGAGCCTCTGCCTCCGGCTCAGGTCATGATCCCAGGGTCCTGAGATCGAGCCCCGCATCGGGCTCCCTGCTCAGCAGGAAGCCTGCTTCTCCCGCTACCATTCCCTCTGCTTGTGTTCCCTCTCTCACTGTGTTTCTCTCTGTCAAATAAATAAAATCTTTAAAAAAAAAAAAAAAAAGAAGAAGCTATTTCGAGTGGCTCCATTTTGTAACCCTACCTGACTGGCTCCCACTGCACCTGCAGTCACCTTTCCCACCCCACAAGGCCCTCCTTGTGACTGGGGCCCTCCTGCCCTCACCAGAAGCTAGCTATGTTGTCTCCAAATCCATTCATTCCAGTTTAACTTGTGATTATATTATTTAATTAAATATATGTAAACGAAGGAGATATAATTGCATCAAGAATAAATTTTTTGTTTCTTTAACACTCTGGTGAAACTCCTTTACAGTAACCCATTTTTTAAAAGATTTTATTTATTTATTAGAAAGAGAGAGAGAAAGCACGAGTAAGGGGGAGGGGCAGAGGTAAAAGGACAGGCAGACTCCCTGCTGAGCAGGGAGCTTGATGTGAAACTTGATCCCAGGACCACAGGATCATGACCTGAGCCAAAGGAGGGCGCTTAACAGAGTGAGCCACCCAGGTGCCCGATAGTAACCCATTTTAAAAAGCCATGGAATTAATTGTAGATGAGATGATTACAAAGGGCTAGGGAAAAATTATAAACACATAGATTTCTTTTTTTGGGGCGCCTGGGTGGCTCAGTGAGTTAAAGCCTCTGCCTTCAGCTCAGGTCACGATTTCAGGGTCCTGGGATCGAGCCCCACATTGGGCTCTCTGCTCAGGAGGGAACCTGCTTCCCCCTCTCTCTCTGCCTGCCTGACTGCCTACCTGTGATCTGTCTCTCTCTCTATCAGATAAATAAATAAAAATCTTAAAAAAAAAGATTTCTTTCTTCAAATGTTTCACAGATGTCTTAGAGATTCCTTACTTTAAAGAAATGGAACAACAACAACAAAAAGAAATGGAAAGAGGAATCATGGAGGATGCAAGGAGAAGAGACTGGGGTTGGGAAGGACACTAAAAGAATGTCTTCTTGGCACTGTGATGAGCAGACCCATATTTAAATCAATGATCCAGGTTCTATAAAGCTAGTGAATAATAGTACAACTAAATTGAAACCAAATGAATACAGCTTTAGATAGTTTAAAAAAAAAAATGATTCCCTATCTTAAATAAATTCTCTTTACTGACTGTTCTCAATCTGTTGATTAAAAGAGTTTTTACTAACCAGTGTCTCAGTACTTATTTGTTAAATGAGTGAATGAATGAATGAATGAATGAGTCAATGAGTAGTAAGTAAATTGATCATTCTTAACCCATCCTCTCTGTTACGTGATTATTCGGTTGGTCTTTACATTGTATGAACATTTGCTTTGCCTGGAATCATTTACTTACTGAATCAATTAGTCATTTATTAACTTAATTAAGAAACAAGAGGCTACTGAGACTTGTTGATGTCAGGAATTCCACCAAAGAAAGTGATGCCGGGTTTTGAAAGAACCTTTGTTTTGCATGGGTTCCGCTTCTGTTCCCTCATGACTATATGTCTGTTCATGGCATTGCGCAAGGCAACGCAGACTGATAGACTGCTTTTATGAAACAGTAAGTACTCTAAGCACGATGCTAAATTTAAATTATACAAGTGACTGAATTTCAATTTAGAATAACAAATCTACACATCATCTTATTGGAAAATCATTATCTAATTTCTGTGTACCACACATATAATTTGCACAATTGAGAAAAAATGGCTCTCAATTAACTGTTTAAAAAAAACAAAACACCTCTCTGAACTTTGAACACAGGATTAAAGTTCCATTGACATACTGAATAAATTAAACAAAACAGGGTGAGGAACATTAATCAAAAATTAATTTATAGGGATGCCTGGGTGGTTCAGTCAGTGAAGCATCTGCCTTTGGCTCAGATCGTGGTCCCAGGGTCCTGGGATCGAGCCCTTTGTCAGACTCCTTGCTCAGCAGGGAGCCCGTTTCTCCCTCTGCCTGCTGCTCCCCCTGCTTGAGCTCATTCTCTCTCTTTCTGACAAATAAATAAATAAAATCTTTTAAAAAAATTAATTTGTAGATTTTATTTTTAGGAGTATACAATACTGAGTCATGCTTTAATCACTGGATAGGTAACAGAGAAAGCTGAAAATAAAGTAAGAGATCTTAATTTTATATATTTGAATTTGTATCATACCACTCAGATACATAAAGTCAAGTTATTAGAGTCATGACATAATGATTTAGGAACAACCAAACTCAGGATGGATGATGAGCTTCGTCTGAATACAAGAAACTGCTTTTTACCTCATCAAGCTGCCACTTCAACATGCACAGGGTCTAAAACCAAGGTCTCCAAAGATAGTTTTATACCCCCCCAAAAAAACTGTAACTGAAACTGGTCACCAAGAAATCCTCCAATTTAAAATTTAAACTGACCACCTAACTTGACATCATAGGCAAATTTGGGAAACTGGAATCTACCAAGATTAGAAAAATGTAGGAACTGAAAAATCAAGGGACTGATTCACAAAGAGAGTTAAGTGGTATTGGTCAACTCAGTAAGAGGAAAAGCGCTGTTATCTGCACGCATACGTGACTTTTTTTATGGTGAAAAAATTATATTTAGGTTTACTCAGCTGGACTCAGTTTAGATGATCGCAATTTTGTTGGCAACATCCAAAACATGATAGTCAGGGGCTAGTCAAACATATGCCCTCTTCTCTCCATCAGGCCTGATCAAGGTGTTGACCTTGGCCACATCAATGTAGAGCTTCTTCACAGCCTGTTTGATCTGGTGCTTGTTGACCTTGACATCCACGATGAACATGAGTGTGTTGTTGTCTTCCATTTTCTTCATGGCTCACTCAGTAGTCAGGGGGATCTTGATGATGGCATAGTGATCAAGCTTGTTTCTCCTGGAGGCGCTCTTTAGAGGATATTTGTGTTGCCTTTGGAGATGCAGTATTGGTCACTGGAACGTAGGTGACGTGTGGATCTTTTTTTTTTTTTTTTTTTTTTTTTTTTTTTTGTGACTGTGGACGCCATTCAACATCGCTTTCTTGGCCTGCAAAGCCTTTGCTTTGGCTTCGGCTTTGGGAAGGGCAGGGGTTTCCTTCTTAGCTTTCAGTGCCATCTTCATAAAAGGGATCATATATGTGACTTCTAATATGTTTAATGCTTTTGTGTTATGTGGAAGATAAATTGTACCTTTAAAAATGAAAAAAGATATACATGTCTTTCTTGGGATAGCTCAGTGAAATCTCAATTTCACTTCCTCAATTCGGGACCCCTCTACACTTGGCACGCGGCAAAAAGTATGGAGGCACAGGAGCAGCCCTTGAGGAAGCAGTCCAAGGCAGAGCCAGGACTCTTTGCAGATACATTTTACAAATGGGAGAGTAATGAGGCATATAGGAATTAAGTAACATTTTCAAGGTCAGACCCTGAGATCTTAATAGAGCAGAGAATGAAACCATAAGTTTTGGCTATTAGATACATACTGTAATGTCTGGAGCAAGCTCCCAATCTTCCACTCTTGCACAATGAACCGAAAGGGAAGTACCCGGCACAATACAACCCTCATAAGTGCAATATGAAACACTTGCTTATCCAAGACACGAAATGATCCAAAAAAGAATTATTTTAAAAAGTAAATGGAAGACAAAATAAAGGTGCATTATGATTTCCAAATGACAGCTTGTTTTAAGATAAATGACAGTATTCAAACGTATTTCTCCTTTGCTTGCTTTTATTCCTGTACTTTGCAATGACCTTGTGAGTTTAATGTAGGGTATCAGAAATAACGAGTTCAGCGGTCCTGAAATGACCAGGAGCAAGTCCATAGACGAAGTACAGTCAACTCCAGACTTCGCCCTGTGTCATGTTCCCTCCTACTTATCTGTGAATCTGAAATCACACATTTGGATTTGCAAAAGGAAGAGAATTCACCAATTGAACAACGTCTGGACAACCGTCCTTAACCTAGGGTACAGAAGCTCTTTCTACTGGCTGTTAGTAAAGGCTCATAAAAGGCAACAGAAATGAGAAAAACACACTTTCTAGAGCTATTATGTTTTGCCCAATTACCCAAGCCAAGGCAATCCTAATACAAACAAGTAAACTGATTAAAAATCCTTTATGCCATTTCATTGCTAGAGGGTGGCTGTTCTGTACAAGTTATTTGGCTTATTAATGTCCCAACGATCTATGGGTCAAAGGACAAGGGCAATTTTTTTGTAGAAGAAACAGAAGAAATGCTGACTTAGCTTTAATTGTCTGCCAAACTTGGCCAATTGCCATTGCAAAAGCTTCCAAAGTGAGTAATAAAGAAGGCAATGACTTACTTGAATGCTATTTGAAACATTTCATAATGGCAATTTACTCACCTAACTTCAAACATCCTCACTGCAAGAAGAAACATCTTTAGAATGTATTTTTGGTGCTAAAAATAAACAAACACAATGATCTTCAACATGTGTAATGAAAATCTGTTGTCTTTGTCTCTTTAGCCCTTCTCTCTGCTTTTGTTAACTGAACTTAGATTTTCCTGGAGGGAATTATCCATCTTAGGTTGGGTGAAATTTCCTGGGTTCATGATCAAGGGTTCCCACCCAAGGTAAGGGAAATAATGGCTCTTAAAGTGGTCCACATTCCAATTCCCCTGAACTTGTGAGTATGCTACATTACATGGCAAAGAGGATCCATGGAGATGGATGTCAGGTTGCCCTTGATTGGGCAGATTATCCTGCTTTACCTTGATGAGCCCAATATAATCACAAGGATCCTTATTAATGGAAGACAGAGGCAGGAAAAGGAGAGTCAAAGAAGAGACAGGACAATAGAAAAAGATGAAATGATGTGATTCCCGGCTTTAAGGAGGGAAGGGGCCACAAGGCATGGGATACGGATAGCTAGAAGTAGAAAAGGCAAGGAAATGGATTCTCCTCTAGGAGCCTCCAGAAGCAAGGGAGCTCTATCAACACCTCCATTTTAGACTCCTGACC
Source organism: Procyon lotor (assembly GCA_028646535.1). Lineage (NCBI taxonomy): Eukaryota > Metazoa > Chordata > Mammalia > Carnivora > Procyonidae > Procyon > Procyon lotor. The sequence continues at coordinate 6,237,730 of CM053607.1, forward strand.
TCCAGAATTAAAGAATATTAAATTTATGTTGGTTTCAGCCACGAAATTTGTGGTAATTTGTTACAGCAACCATGGAAAACTAACATACCACGTGCTTTTCTGGCAAATTGTGGGGATGTCCCTAATCTAATGGGCTCCTCTTGGGGAAGAAACAAGGATAGAAAACAGTTGAATTTCATGCTGTCACTGAGGTTACTCTAAAGTCACTGTGCTTATATTCCCTGGAGTTCTCCTGGATCCTGACCTTCTTAAACCCTGGCTTTTGGATGTTTCCTTTTCTTTTAGAAGCATCTCATATAGTGCCAACAAATGCTTCTTCCTCCTTAAAATAAATCAGTGGTTCTTTGACTTGCAATCAATAATCCTAACTGATACATTTCATTCAGTCAGCTACTTAACCTGGTTGTAGCAATACCATTGATTGACTGTGCTATGGCAAACTTATTTTGCAAAGGCCAGACACTGTGCTAGGCACTAAGGGTCAAGAAATCAACAAGAAAAGCAGTTTGTACACAAAGTGCTCACCATCAAGTAGCCAACATTGCAGATTCAATTTACATAAATAAAAGTTATATTCATACTAAGGAAAAACATGTCCTGATAAAAACCAAGATATATCACCTAACTGGCAGAAACCAAGACTGTAAGCTTGTCAAGATTCTCTTGGTCACTGTGAATATTTTAAGATCCATCCTTGAGAAGTGAGTCACTAAATCTCTCTTCAGGTAGGGCTCGTCCTTCCTCCCTCCCTTCCTTCATACCTCCCTTCCTACGTTCCTTCCTTCCTTCTTTCTCTCTTCCTTTCTCCTTCTTCCTTCAATTTACTCATGGAGCTGGTGTCATGAAGCCCCTGTTTTATGCACAGAGCACAGGGAATAGCAGGCAGAGAAGTAAAGTCAAAAGATCTTGGGAGTTGGCAAGGTCAAGAGCGTGCCTGGCGAACACGACACTGAGTCATGCAAGACAGGCAGAAGTCAGGCTAAGGGAGTGTGGAGAGGAGGCAGCTCCAGTCGTGGGCACCATGTGTGCTGGTGTGGGGCAGTCACACATACAGCAAGTTTCCCAGCTGCCAAAGCAGCCAGAAGAGTGGAGTGAAGGCCCAAAGAAAAGAATCTTAGAACATACGACTGGAAAGAAAGGACAGTCCGGGCCACAGAGGGTCTGGGGTCCACAATTTTGAATTTGAACTTTATAGATACCTTAAAGAAACTGGCAATGAGTTAGAGGATCTTATAAGCGGGGTAATGACCTTCGAGGTCAGATTCTAATATTCTGAAGACCATATGCTAAAGGCAGCCTGAAGATTACATTGACAAAAGGCGTAGGATTGCGGCAGAGTCCAGTTATAAGAATGCTGCAGTCAGCAGTGTGTACAAAGGGTTTGAAGGAGATGGAAAGAAGGTGAAAGATTGCAGGAATCAACACCAAGAAGCCCATTTTGACGGATTTGGGTTTTTTCAAAATGAGTCAAAGCTACTTAATGATTTAAATAATTTATTACCAGTTATTAAAGTATTTCAATTAAAACAATTAGTCAAATAATAAAGTGTTATCTATTCACTGTATCAGAATAGATCCATTATGCATGGTGGATTTTACATGATTTCTTAATAACTAGAGGCATCATAGAAGACAGAAACAAAGGCTTGGATTTTCAAAAAGATGTAGCATGAAGCCAGAACTGGAAGATGCAATTTCGGGAAATCCCACAGCATATATACCAGGCATTTTAACTATTTCACTCCTCTCATGAGAACTCAACTTACACATGATTTTTATTTTTCCATTACACTTACTTTGAATAACTAATAAATTATTTACAGGTACTTCTGTATTCAGTATGTCACTGGCTGGTTAAGGACGGCACATCCCATAGGGAGAAAGACGGGAAAGCATTACATAGGGATAATTATGCAAGTTACAAGGATAATAGGAGTAGTGGCCCAGAGCTCCTTGATGTTCAGAGTGGGAAGACTGGGGGTCATTTAACTGACCCTCAGTTCAGGCCAGGATGCTATCAGGAGCCCCCTACAAGTCATGGAGCAAAGCTGTTTAGTCCTGTCACACATGGACTGATAATGCTATTAATTCTACTTCTCCTCTCCTCATTTTTTCAAGTATGGTAACATAAAAATCTCAAACCCAGCCTATATTTTAGGGCAACATTTTTTGGTCAGAAATGTTCATAGAAGGATGCACCAAAGGTGAGAAGACCAAGACACTGACCAATCTGTAGCATGCAGTTGTGGCCAGGAGTGTGGTGTCTCACTGCAAGCCTACCTCAGCCCTAGGGCTGCCCCACCATACAACTCTGGCAGTTATCACTTGATTGTCATCTGGGTGCTCACTAATGTAGTCAGTACTCCTGCAGCACTGGCTATCATGTGAAACCAAATGAAATCAGCATTGTAACAAGACTATAAGCATATCTGAGAACACAGATGACTAGCAACCCCAAGAGTTGTACAATGTACATCCTGTGCAGCTGTATATGCCAGCCCCAATACCACCATTTCAAAACTACTTTGATGGCAGGAAAATCCCTGGCTACACAATGTCTGCTAATTCCTAAGATGACATAAGACTGCAGGTGTGAGAATGTGTATGTGCTGTGTCTGTGTCTCTGTCTGTTCATATACACCCAACGAATTTCTCCAACTCTGCTTCCAAAAATGCAGAGCTTGTGCCTGAGCACCTCTGCCTCTAAGAGAAAGGACTACCGAGTACATGCTACACTCAAGAGATGATTTAGAAGTAAGCCACAAATAAGAATTATATCCCCACTGCAGAGTGAGTCAGATGAATGCCCGTTTTTATCTTACTGTCTTTTGGTAAACCTCCAAGCTGTTTTTAGCCTCTCTTTATGTAATCCTGAAAATGGATTCCTAGAGGATGCAAATCAAGGCAGCCTGCCATAAAGTACAATTCTCCCTGAGTCTGCACTAGTTTCCCAGTGCCCAGGCACTGACGATCACTTTGGTGGGCGTGCCGAAGGCAGAGTGAAGCAAGCTTACTTGGCAGACATCTGGTAAACTGCACTGTGTGTTCTGTTGACAGAGTCTTTGTTGCTGTACCCCACCTACTTCACTGTACGTTCTTTGGATAATATTTGTCTAATTAAGAAAAAGGAAAAACATGTAACAGATACAGATATTGTGCATAATAGCCCACAGCTTTATTGGTCAATTAGAAGAACATTCCAATAATGTTTCACTAAATTCTTAACTAAAATACAAAAATTCTAGGTTGAAATTACAGATTCCTTTGTTTCTACTACCAATCCAAAATGGGGGTGGACATGACTTATCAGACCGATTTTTTTTTCGAATTACACTACGAAGCATGAAAAAGCTCTTGCACGAAGCTCCACAAAACTCAACAAACTAGGTTTTCTATGGCCTCTTAATTAGTCTATTGCCTCTCTAACAACTGTACCCTATTATGCATGTACTATACTAAATCATGCGCAGCAAGCGCCACCCAGAACCCCTCTTCTCAACCAGAATGTTGGTAAAGAGCCAGAGATCTGGGGTCCTAAGAATTTCCAAAGTTCCTAGAACCAATGCGTGACTAAGATAGACCCAAATCCTGGCTGCATGACTGGGCGACTAGAGTTCTCAGCAGCACGCACCACCCTGCATTTGCAAACACACACTGTCTCCAGCTGATGGACAAAAACTACCTGCAATCATTTCTGACGACAAACCAGTGCCAGAGATGAATCACTGAGATGCTCCCAGGAGAAACAGACGTTTGCTAAAGGCCCTGATTTGGGAACCTGCCTGGGTGCTCTCTCTGTCTTTCCAATATTCAGAGAATTCAGTGGTAGAAGGCTGCAGGGAGTTATTCTGGCCAGATTTATGTTTCTGCAGGAAAGTGCTCACTCAGCTACCATAATAAAGTCAATTTCTCTTAAAGGAGAAGAAAGAGCATTTTCTGTGCTTTCACTTTCATACATTACATAATGGATGCATTTCCCCTCTGAATAAAGTCAGTGGGTCTCAAACATCCATATGCAGCAGCGTCACAGAGGACCTTGATAAAAATGTAGAATTCTGGGCAGCACACCAGAAAAACAGATTTATAAATTCTGGAGTTCCTTCAGGGATCCAGGCCTGGGTCCCTGAAGGAACCATCCACCCTGCGCCTCGCTTCGAAAACCCAGACACAGAAACTGCAGTGAGGTTGTCTCCAAGGAGACTTTGTAGGGGCAGTGGTAGTGCCCACAGAGTGTTTTTCTGAAGGCTGACGTCAACTGATCCCAGCAGTAAGAAAATTAAACATGAATGATGAACTACAATAACAACATATCAAGAGAAGATGGTCCTTTCATATTTATGACCGCAAAACTAAATCCTTAAAGGATCTCAGTTTAATATGGTCTCTAAACAAATCACACAATGTACTTCAAGTGTACATTACATATAAATATTAAAATACTGTGAAGCATAGCATTCGTCTTAAACTTAAAGTGGAAATTTATTTTACTAATCATTTCAAATAGTATCTATTTGCCGTAGCACTGAAGTAGATATGTAATTCCCTAGAATCTGAAATCAATTAATAAAAATTTAAATATTAAATGAGATAGTACCTAGAGATACTGCACATGAACAGTATCTATGTGTCAATTCGCACACAAGTAAAATCATGCCCCAGGATAAGGGCATTCAGTTGAAATCATTACCTCATAAATGATTGATAATTATATTTTCAAATTCCAGTATTAAGATGATTTGGCCATTCATAAATATGTATAATTTCTCTGTACCAACACTGTCGACACATAATTTGTTTTCCAACCCCACTGATTTTCTCCAGGCAGATGTATCATTTCCCAATTATGAAATTAAACATTCGATTTGAAAATACGTTGGCAGTCTAATTCCAGGTTTAATAACTTTCTGTATATTTTTAGGACTCTATTCTGCTCGAACTCGGGGGAAAATTATGAAATTCTAAATAGCTCAAAACTTTAAAGAACATAATCAGCCTGCAAGAATTGTTCAAGTACACTACCACCACAGGTTAAATTGTTCAGTATACCCTACCCTTTCAGAGGTGATGAAGTCTGTGGAGAGGAGAAGCCACAGTGCTGTGTTAGGCAGGAAGAAACAGCCTGCTTGGTGCTACGGAGCTCCTCTCAGCAGCATCCAGACTTAGGGAGGCAGAGATGCACTGAATCCTCGTCTCCGTATTTCTCAAAGCAGAGAACTAGTATTTGCGGAATGTGAGTGCAACCTATTACTCTAATCTTAACCTGAATGCTTGGTACTGAACTAATACTACACGAAATAAAACATAATTGGGATATATGAGGATCTTGAAATCCCAGTGAAGATTCAGATCTAGCAGGTCAGGTGTTCTGCAAAAAAATAAATAAATAACAAAAAGACTGCTCGATATGGTGGATGCACATTTTTAATCTGGTTGAATATTTCCCAGTAATCAAGGAACTACACGTGTGTGCGCTGTGATCCACAGGGAGCGGGAGGGAAGCGACATGTTCTTCTTGGACCGTGCTGCACCTCTTCCCCAAAGCCAACTGGCTGGCCATGGGCACCTGGCCACACACACAGCCTGACCCAGGATCATGGATCTGGGAGCCGGAGGGTTACCCGATCTTTTCCCAATGGCTGTAGCTCCAAGACTGCAGAGCCTGAGAGGATTGACTGCTTGAATCTCCCATCATGTAGACCAGACAGTCAGAGAGATGGAAAGAAAGATGAGGGGAGACAGAGAGAGAGAGAGAATAAGAAAGAGACAGAGAGAGAGAACATGGTAAGTGCCCGGAAAGGAGCAGAGAGGTGACTAGTTTCATTTGTTTCCTGAGAAAGTCACATTCCTCCTCTGGGATAATATGAGACCCAGATGTCTCCTCATAAAACAAAACAAGGGCTTGTTCTTTTCTTAAACGTGTATAAGCTGGATTTTAATCAAATATCCCCTCTAATATACCGATAAAATCACTATGATTATAAAATCATTATGATATATGTATATATATGAAATCACATATATATGTAGTAAATGCTTTACAATATAAAAAGGAAAGGGAGTCTCAATTTCTTATCATCTTGGAAATAACTACATATTTCATACATTCACGTCTTAAGCATTATTTTTTTAGAATTCGAATAAACTTTAAAAACAATCTCATTAGTGCAGGACAATAGAAAACAGAAAATACAAATCAGCAATGCAATTTAAAAAAGAGTGGAGTAGGGGCACCTTGGGGGCTCAGTGGATTAAAGCCTCTGCCTTCGGCTCAGGTCATGAGCTCAGGGTCCTGGGATCGAGCCCCGCATCGGGCTCTCTGCTCAGCAGGGAGCCTGCTTCCCTCTCTCTCTGCCTGCCTCTCTGCCTACTTGTGATCTCTCTCTATCAAATAAATTTTAAAAAATCGTAAAAAATAAAATAAAATAAAAAAGAGTGGAGTTAAAATACTTAAAATAACACCACTTAAAGAAAACCAGTATTAATATGTGGATATGTATATATCTTATATTGTTTACAACTACACAAACTTCTATAGTTACTTTGTAATATGCAGTCTTCAATTAGTATCGTTTCCTGACCCCCTTCTATATTAGTAATCATTTGAAGCAGTGTCATTGCAATGACTCAATCATTATCTAATTGGCGGATGTAATTACCTACTCCATTTGCTTTATTGAATATTTAAATTGTCTCCAATTTTCCACTATTAAAAGAGGGTGCGACAGAAACTTTTGTTGTCTTATCTACTTTCTTAAATAAATTCCCTGAGATGGGATTACTGTCACAAGCCATGTACCATTTCAGGGCTTTTGAAACATACTGAAAAATTTCACTCTAGGCAGGCTGTTCCATTTATGGGCTCAGGAGGCCTATCAAAATGCCATGCGTGGGGCGCCTGGGTGGCTCAGTGAGTTAAAGCCTCTCTGCCTTCAGCGCAGGTCATGATCTCAGGGTCCTGGGATAGAGCCCCACATCGGGCTCTCTGCTCAGCAGGGAGCCTGCTTCCCTCTCTCTCTGCCTACTTGTGCTCTCTCTCTCTGTCAAATAAATAAATAAAATCTTAAAAAAAAAAAAAATGCCATGCTTGGTCTCAGGGCTTTTTGGTTAAGTCTGCTGATCTAGAGAACAAATTATTACATTATGCTTTAATTGCGAGGGCAAATGATCATTTTCTTGAACATTCTTATTTCTTATTTCATGTTTTGCACATTCACGGTCTTTCCCCATTTTTCTACCATCATGACAGTCATTTTCTTATAGACTGCTCCTTATATTGGAGAAGATGAACTTCTAACTAGCATAGTAAGGCATCAGATTATTTTTTTACTATCTGTCATAGTACATTTCACAATGATTTTGCTGTTTAGAAATTTGAAATTGGTTTGTTTGATTGGTTGGTTGGTTTGTTTTTTTTTCTCTTGGTGGGCAGCAAAGCAAGGTTTATTCACCAATAGCAAAGTGATAGTACAAAACTCTGGAGGAGGGAGGGACCTGAGAGGGTTGCCCTAGAAATTTAGAATAAAATAAATTTAAAATAATTTTTTTTTGTTTTTTAATCTTTATTCAACCTTTGACTCTTTTTGTGATTTCTGCCTTCCATTTTCTAATATTCTCTTAACTATTTCTAAAGGTTTTTTTTTTAAAGATTTTATTTATTTATTTGACAGAGAGAGAGAGCGAGAGATCACAAGGAGGCAGAGAGAGAGGGGAAAGCAGGCTACCTGCTGAGTGGAGAGCCCAATGCAGGGCTTGATCCCAGGACCCTGAAATCATGACCTGAGCCGAAGGCAGAGGCTTTAACCCACTGAGCCACCCGGGCGCCCCTATACTGAATTCATTTTGATAAAGAATATAAAGTCAAGTGGTAGGGCTTTTTGTCTCACTTTTCTGTTAGTAGAATTAATAACAATAATAATAACATAATTTTTTTTTTAAGATTTTATTTATTTGACAGAAAGAGACAAAGTGTGAATGGGAACACAAACAGGGGGAGTGGGAGAGGGGGAAGCAGGCTTCCTGCCAAGCAGGGAGCCCAATGCGGGGCTCTATCCCAGGACCCTGGGATAGTGACCTGAGCATAAGGCAGATGCCTAATGACTAAGCCACCCAGGCACCCCAATAACATAAAATTTAGATAAGAGTTCTTAACTTGGGGTTCAAGGGCTTACAGTAAACTTTGAATATTTTAAATTGTCTCTGAAAATTGTATACCTATGCATTTGTAAATTTTACTAAAAAGTCTCAAACTTATGTAAAATTCTCAAAGAGGTATATAAATTGTATGGTAAAGAAATTTGCCTTAAAGAGTAAAATATAGATTAAACACACAGCAGTCCTTTTCTTTTAAAAGGTAGTAAATTCCTTTCAATTTCAGAAGAGCAGATATAGTTGTCTGATCTTTTGGCCACTGAATCCTTTGGTTAAATGAAATGTCACACAAAGCCCAACAGATAACAGCAAAAGTCTGTTAAATTAGGAATCAGAGCGCCTAGATATCTGCAGCAGAATTTTCAAATATTTTATTAGAATATGGTTCAAGGGGGCAAAATATGTGTCATGAATTCATCTTCTACCTCTTCAATAGACGTTCTGAGAATGATTTATCATAACTCAAATTCACCACAGTTACAGAATCAGAAATAAATTAGGTACTGGGCCAGTTAAGGAAGACCCACCCTCAACGAGCTGAATATAAGATACGACCCACGTCCTTATCTTCTACCAGACTCTCTGGCGTGAGTGCCACGTTGGATTAAGAGTATTGCGGAAGGACCTTCTGTGAATGGTAACTGCCCACCATGAAATCGACTTCAAAGAGCAGTGGCAGCCACCGAACACCAGCCCCCTTCTCTGGAAAGTCTGCTAGAGTTCACGCACCCATTTTAGAATGTCACAGGAAAAACAATGCATCCCCATGGGCATTTAAATATGTCTGCAAATAAATATATCTGTAAGTCCACACAAATACAATGATTTCTTTCAAGCAGTAAAATTCAGTTCTTTTTAGGGTTCCTATTTTGTGCACTACTAATATTACTCAAAACAGTTAATTTTTATCTAAGGAATAGCATAGCTGTGTGATTTAAAAACTACTGCAATGCAGAATTAGTTACACCGAATGCAGCCTTTGCCCCAGATGCTGTTTAAGGACCGAGCTCTGTCCATTTTGTTTTGCTTTAGGGCTAGTTTCAACATATGAGGACCTAATAAAGGACCAGAAGAAAAACATGTAGATTCTTACCCAATCCATTTTCAAAGGAAACCATTATGGCAAAGCCACTAAATTCTTTTTTTTAATACTATGAGAATGAACAATAGGGTTGATCCCTAGGCCTTATCTTTTCAGTTTTGCATTTGCTGCTCTAAACAATTTGTTAGAGGAGATAAAATACCGAATATGTTGTCAAGCAAGAAGAGATAGTACATTAATCTGCAGGATTGAAACTGGTTATCAAAACTATTGAGCAAAAGGAAATTTAAGTATTAGTTAAAAAAAAAAACTGAATAAACCTTAATGATACTGTGTCATTTATTATTCAATAAATACACAGAACAGTTCACTGGAATATATTTCAAGTCTAAATCAATTTGCTCCTTTGTAGACAGAGAACAAAACAACACTGGCTTTTGCCTGAATCACTGTTTTATACATTGGCCGTATCGATGAGTAATCATTTATATTGTCACTTGCAAAATGGAAATAATATATATCTCAGTCTTGATTGAAGGAATGCATTTTTTCAGCTGCAGAATATTGGTCCATTTTGCCTTACACTCTTTTTCTGAATATAGAAGAGACAGTCCCTAATAACAAACTTCAAATGCTGGCACTTTTCTGACTACCACATTGTTTTGCTGGAAACACAGTCACAAGCACCTCACTTTTTTTTTTTAAGATTTTATTTATTTATTTGAGAGAGTGAAAGAGAAAGAAAGAGCACAAGCAGGGGAAACGGCAGAAGGAGAAGGAGAAGCAGGCTCCCCACTGAGCAGGGAGCCTGATGTGGGGCTTGATCCCAGGACCCCGGGAGCAGGACCTGAGCCAAAGGCAGACGCTTAACTGACCGAGCCACCCAGGTGCACCTACCAGCACCTCACTTCTTACATCCAGATCCAGTCCAGCTTGCCTCCTGTCCTTTAGAATGTACTTCTTGTCTGACTATTGGGTAGTAGTCAGAAAGGGCTTCTATCAAAGACAGCAAAAGAAAGAGGATGGTGAGGATACGTGTCAGTATCAAACACTACTTTAAAGGGGGGAGAAAAAGGTCATTTTCACCACGCTGTCTTTTTAGGACTTATTCCACCATTTTTACTTCACAAGAAAAGATAACAGAAACTAGGTGGGCAATTAAAAGAGGAAAAAAGATATATATCCTAAATCCTTAGCAAACAGGAAGGAACTTGGACATTTGCATTGGAGAAAATGGAACACGAAATTCTCCTATGCCACGTATTAGCTATAGGACCTTGGAGAAGTCATGTAACTTAAACATCCATTTCCTCATCTGTAAAACTGAGAGGACACCAAGTACTCTCCGGAGAGGAGAGGAGAGGAAAGGAGAGGAGAGGAGAGGAGAGGAGAGAGGGGAGGGGAGGGGAGGGGAGGGGAGGGGAGGGGAGGGGAGGGGAGGGAAGATAAATCACATGGGAGGGTTCAAACCATCATATCAGTGCCCACTTGATACCTATTTGGAGTGTCCCTCCATTTCATTTTCCCCAGCTTTCTTCCTATTTAATATCACTCTCTCATGGAGAATATAGCCCCAAGGAAGATTTACAGCTTGTGATATTTTACCTAATAAGTTGCCGTGGATAATATCACAAGTAGAGCTTAGCCTTTTTTGTTCCTACGGAATGTCATTGTTTCCATGTGAGAAGCCCTGGTTTCCAGGAGGGACTAGGGATGGAGCATGGGTCTGAAGCCTTGGTGTCTTGAGTAGTAGCCCCCAAAAGTTATATCAACCTGGAAACATCTGGAAATAGGGGCTTTGCATATATTCTTTTAAAGATCTATTTATTTATTTTGAGAGAGAGAGAGAGTGCATTGCAGGGGGAGGGGCAGAAAGGAGGGAGAGAGAATCGCAAGCTGACTCCTCACTGAGTGTGGACCCCTATGTCATGACCCTGAGATCATGACCTAAGCCAAAATCAAGAGCCGAACACTCAACTGACTGAGCTGCCCGGATACCTCGGGTCACTGCATATATAAACAAGTTCAGATGAAGTCATATTGGATTGGGGTATGAGCTAATCCAGTGATCGGTGTCCTTCATTAGAGGAAAACCGAGACACAGACCTAGACAGAGAAGAAAGCCGTGTGACGATGGATCCAGAGACTGCAGAATGATGCCAGAAGCCAGGGAATGCCCAGGATGACCCGCTACCACCCGAAGCAGGAAGGGTCAAGGAAGGAGTCTTCCCCAGAGCCTTGGGAGGAGGAATGTCTGGCCCTCCTGACAGGTTCACTTAGGACTTCTAGCCCCAGAACTGAGAGAGACCACACTGCTATTGCTTTAAGCCGCTCTGTGGCTGTGGTGACTTGTTACAGACACCTTAGGAAACAAATACTCCTGGGCAGTGGGGAGGGCACCCAAATCTTGCTTTTGCTGTGGTCATAAAGATGCAGGGCAGAGCACAGAGGGAAAAACATCCCCCTCCTCGGCCAGTTAGCAAGAAAAAGGCAGCTGAAAACACTGGGACTCAGAATTGTCACTTTCTGTTCTACCGACAATGTATTTTAGAGAGTATTTCCTGCTCATTTAATTCCTGATCCTAAACCTCAGCTGAGCATGCAAATGTTTCTCCAGACACAGAGTCGGGGAAAAGTAACAGATGCAGTCTAGGAAACTCTAGAACGGCTAGCGTAATTTGAACACATACTATGTGAGAGGCCTGTTCGAGTATTACTTTTATCCACAGAATCAGAAATGTAGTATCAAAAATCCCCATCATTTCCTAGACGGGAAAACTGTGACTTAGATTAATTAACATACTCAACTTCACTAACAGCTGAAGAGTGAGTGAACTGGAACTTCCCACAAAATATACCTGATTGTGGCTATGACGTGATGCTTTATCCCACGGAGATGATCCCAAAGTAATCACGTAGGGGAAAAAAATTCATGTGCCTTTAAAGAGTGGGGGTGGGAGGCATAATCTTGAGTATCAGAAGTGGAAATTTTTTATTTTTAAACATTCTGTATTTATGAGTCCTTAATGATAATGGTCACGATAACTGAATAATTGGGAACTAGAAGGCATTCCATAATAAAAAATTAGGTAGGTTATATTACTAGCTATTAGGGCTTCCAATAAAAACAGTATATAAAATCTACACTGTCAAAAAGGATAATCCAGGGATGATCATTGGTTAAAAAGCATTCCTTTTCATTAAGTAAGTCTCAATAAATATGTAACACTCATGACATGTATAGGGGTACTATAATTTTGTTTCAAACACTTAATTGTATAAGCACATCTTCACTTTCAATTACTCTGTTTTAATATACTCAATGAATTGTTTAAATAAATTACCATAATTGACCCTCACATGAGCGAAATGTCAAGAAACATCTCTTGGCATGTGAATTTGCCTCTCAGCTACACATGAATCACCTCTCTTTTCAATAAACAGGGCCTATGTACACAATTACTTTAACAATAGCCATCTATCATTAATCCAAAGATGGCATTTTGCCCATAACTAGATAATCAGTTCATTGACTATTGATTACAAAACACTTCTTGAGTCAAGTTTACCTTGGCATTTCATACGCCAATGTTCAAAACACTGAATTTGTGAGATGCAATGTTTATATTACTAGCCCCCACTCATTTGCTTCTCTTCAGTTAATGAGATTAACTTGGTTCCTGTCTCCAGCCCTGGATCAAGTTCTGAGACCAGGAAAATGGAGCTGGTGCCCTGGCGAGGGTTGGGTCAAAGCTTTACTGCTGAATTTGAGGCACAAGTAACCACAAAAACTGAGGGGCGCCTGGATGGCTCAGTTGGTTGAGCAGCTGCCTTCGGCTCAGGTCATGATTCCAGGGTTCTGGGATCAAGCCCTGCATCAGGCTCCCTGCTCAGCAGAGAGCCTGCTTCTCTCTCTCCCTCTGCCTGCCGCTCTGTTTACTTGTGCCTTCTATTTCTCTGTCAAATAAAGAAATAAAATCTTAAAAAAAAAAAAAAAACCAAACCTGAGAGAGGACAGGCTTTGCTCACGTGTATGAGGGACTATGCCCAAAATACAGAACTTGATGCTCGGTTAAAAGAAACAACAGATATCCTCTATGGCAAAAGGATCTTGCATCCAACATTTTTATTCTAGTTCTCAAATGTCACTTGTGCCAGAAGTCACCTTAAAACCTTGGTAAAAAACAGACCCTGGCTTTTTCAATGAGCTCAGGCTCTTGTGTACTCTTTATTAGCTCACCCAGATGATTCTGACTCTGATATACCTAAGCATTTGGGGACCATAAATGTAAGTTTGAGCACCTAATATTTGGTTTTAAGGAGGTCCCGGAATAAAAGAATTGCAGAGTTCAAAGATCTTAATGGTGGTTACTTGCACTATTTTAACCAATCAGCTGTCAAATGTGACTTTTAATTTTGGTTTCAAAATCTCCAGGTCTAGGGGTGACTGAGTGGCTCAGTCTGTTAAGCATCTGATTCTTGGTTTCAGCTAGGGTCATGACCTCAGGGTTGTGAGACCGAGCCCCACATCAGGCTCCACACTCAGTGGGGAGTCTGCTTGAGCTATTCTCTCTCCCTCTGCTGCTGCCCCTCCTTCTGCACACCCTCTGTCTGTCTCTCTCTCTCAAATAAACAAATCTTAAAAACAAAAACAAAAATTCCAGACTCAACAATGTTGAATGGTCAATGAATTCTCTCGGTGATTCTGAGCAGCAACCCCAGTCCCAAGGGATCAAAGTCAATATCAATAGAAAGAAGTCATGTTGACAGGAAGTAACCTTAATGGGAATGGCACTCTATCTGTGGTCTTCCTTCCAAACCCAGATGAATCATGATAAAAACTTCAGATAAACCCCAGTGGCAGGATATTCTAAAAAACACCTGGGCAGCACTCCTCAAAACTATCATAGTCATCAACGGTCATCAAAAATAAGGAAAGTCAGAGAAACTGCACTGCCAAGAGGAGACTGGGAGACAGAAATACTGTATGTAATATGGTATCCTGGATGGGACCCCAGAACATAAACACAACTTTGGGAAAAAAACTGAAGAAAACTGAATAAACAAAGGACTTCAGTTAGTAATAATGTACCAGTGTTGGTTCATTGCTTGTGACAAATGTAAGATGTTAATAATACAGAAAATTGAGTGCAAAGTGTATGGAAACTCTCTGCACTGTTTTCTCACAGCTCTGTAAATCTAGAAGTATCCTAAGAAAGTTTACTTTTTAAAAAAAGCTAAAAAGTAAAACATCAGTCAAAGCAAAAAAATTTGCCTTTTTTTATACAGCCTTTAATTTCTTTTTAAGCTTACAACATGATATACACTCAATCTCCCATCTTTTCATGGAAAGAAAGGCCCTTTTGGACCTCAGATCAGAAGGAAACATCATTGGGGTGTCTGGGTGGCTCAGTCGGTTAAGCATCTGACTCTTGACTTTGACTCAGGTCTTGATCTCAGGGATGGAGATGGAGCCCTGAATCAGGCTCCACGCTCAGTGAGGACATACGCTCGAGGGTTCTCTCCCTCCCTCTCCCTCTGCCCCTCTCCTCACCCAAATGAATAAATAAATCTTAAAAAAAAAAGCAACATCAACATTATCTTCACACATGGTCCCTGTTATAAGGTGCATCCTCTATGAGCTCACATTTTAGTTCATTGTAAGAGGCATGGGAAATTAAACATCAAAACTGTGAAACAGATTGAGTGCAGACCAATTCTGGACTTGTATGATTTTTTTTTACCATATTTTTTATTGCCTTCTCACACACCCTAATCTGACAGCTATCTTTGTATTCTCACCTTCCAGCATTTATGGTAGCTCTCGCAGAAACAATGGCTTTCACTTTGCCCTCCTGCTCCATGGTTCATATGCTGTTAAGCTAAATTACCTATTCATGGTAACACAAGAGGACAAACAAGCCCTCAGGGGAGAATGCTAGGCAGCCTCTTTGAGACTCAGCACCTGGAAGCTGCTGCCATCAGTCCATATATAATATGGGTTATAACATCAGTTATGAGTTGGTAAGACCTGATGAGTCACTAGATGGAGGTCAGCTATTATCACAGCTTCTCCTGGACTTAAAATATCTTTGGTTATATGAGGAATCACCACTTGTTGAGGTTTCACTATCACATGGTTTTATTTTTTCAGTAACACTTGCCTTGCCTGCTGTGATTTGTCAATCTTCCCATTCCTGCTGGGTAGCAGATTTCCTTAAAAATAGCTTAAATTTATTAAACTTTCAGTGACTTCTGGTTAATAAAACACTCTGATTTCACTTAATAGGACATAATACTTGTAGATTTTAAGGCTCCAACATCATTCTCAAGTTAATCTCCCTTTCTCTAGTATATGAAGGGTGGAGGCTATGCCCTATAACCTATCTGGTCTCTCTTTTCCTCTTCTAGGATTTGGGAAAGGATAAAGTAGGATAGAGAAAAAGGGGGAGCCTTCATGGGATTTTCCCTGTTGAAAGTGATGTCTCCTTCCTGGAAAGGGCCTCCATTCATTAAGCTCCAGGAAAGACAAAGCTCTCCTATGCCATGTGAGAGGTGCTCAAACCAGAGCATCTGCCTTCAGCATCAGTAGACCCTTGGAATCAGGGCCAACTCTTCCAGATGACACCCTCTAGACCTTCATGTCACATGCTTGGGAACACAACACCACAGGGTCCACTGGGGAGCTGAGAGCTCCCACCTAATCGACCGCCTGCAACACAGTTTGGAGCCCCAAGGCACAGGCTGGACTTAGTTTTCATACCCCCCAGAAACCAGAAATTCAGGGCAATGCCAGCCATTCATGACCCTTCTTCCAGACAGTCAACTTCAACAAGCCTGGGGAAGGAGATGGGGCTCTCCACTGCACACTAGCATTCCCCAACTCTGCCAGTGATTGTCATGATCCCAGGAAGAAAAAACCCTGCACACTTCCCTCAGGCTGCCTTCTGCCTTGAGTAGATAGGAAGGATTGCCTCTGTTCACCCTGCTCTGCCCTAAAAAGTCAATAGGCATTCTCCCTTTGCCCTCTCACCTGGGCAGTGATGAGGCTATGGAACCTCTCATCACTCCTAAGTGAGAGCCCACAGTTAGCAAACCTTGAAGGTAGAATGTGAGTGAATCCATGGATCCCCATCCCCAAGTCCAGAGAAGACCCCACCACAAACACCTACCCCCAGTTATGCACACAAGCGATCAGTATATCCAACAAGGGGAGGCAGGAGGAGCTTGGGAGAGGCTAGCATGGGCATTTCCATGGAGCAATAAAGGTGGCACAAAAAGCTGAAACCAGAGATGTTAGAGGCAGGTGGTGCCTTTCTTCCCTATGACTTCACCAAGGCCAGCACTGTGAGAAGAAAGGCCAATGGCGTCACCAATGACTCAAGGAGCCCATCCCAAGCTGGCCAGTCATTTCTGAATGGGTGGCAAACAAGGACGAGGTACATGGGGGTCATGGATTTCTACTAGAATTTCTTTAATCCATAGAGGGCGCACTATCTTCTTCAAATTTAATCTTGTTGCAAACCAACTACTTTATTTGCTTTTTTTTTTTTTAACTAAATGGATAATAATTGTTTTCAATCCAGATGTGGAAGAGAAGAAGTACACCAGCTGCAGTCACATTATCTCAACCTTCCCAGCAAGCAGATAAGACAGAGAACACTCACCTCATTTACAGGGGAGGGAACTCCGTAGAACCACTGTTGAACTCCAGTCCAGCTGAATTTAAAAAAGTCTGTTGCCTTTCCATTCTCAGGCAGCCCTTTTCCACCAACATCATTCTAATGTACCAATTCCCCACCGTGATCACTTGCCCAGTACTGAGAGTCTATCCAAAGCTGCAACCAAGGACTGAGGATCCTGAGGAAGGCAGAGAAATGCAGGACACCCAGCCCTACCCTCAGGCAGCTTATAATCCACTGCTGAGAATCCCTCTTCCTCAAGGTTTTGCTTTTACTTTTTAATGCACTTCCTCTTTTTGCAGTAAATTTTACAATTCGAGGAGTATTTGATCAAACTGTATGGTGCCTTCTGAACGTAATCTATGATAAGATGGGTTTTGAAATTAAGAGAGGCGTCTAAGAGCAGACATCTGCTTTTCCCTAAAATCTGTTTAACAGATAATTTACACAACAGTTAATTTCCACAGGTTTACAACTGGTTTCTTATCTGTGCTTAAAAAAACAAAATTTATTTGCAATTTTTTCCCTTTGAATTTCTTCCCACTGAATGACACTCACAATGCATCTGATCATACAGCACAGAATTGGTACACACATCTCTACTTTCTAAATGCTTGTTGTTCAACAGAACGTACTATAGGAGTTCCCCCTGTAAGGGGATATGTTCTAAGACCTCCCTCCCCAGTAGATGCCTAAAACTACAGCAGTATCAAACCCTATACATACTATTTTTTTTCCCTATACATACATACCTACCATAAAGCTTAATTTATAAACGAGGTACAGTAAGAAATTAACAAGAACTGATAATAAAATAGAACAATTACAATAATACGCTATAATATAATTATGTGACTGTGGTTTCTCTCTCTCTCTCTCTCAAAATACCTTATTGTACTGCACTCTCAGGTCTTCTTGTGATGACAAGGGAGGGATGAGAGAATCCCTACGTGATTAGATAAAGTGAGGGGAGTGATGCAGGCCTTACAAGTGAAGCATAAAGCTACCAGTGATTACAAAAAAAAAAATTTGTGAAGTTACTATAGGTAGAATATCCTTTTTAAGAAATGACATTGAAGACTAAATCTGAACCACGCACTCATGAGATACAGAAAATGACTATGGCAGAGTCCTCTAAACTCTCTATCAAGTACACTCCATGTCCGCATGAAGACATGTAATCAAGCATGCATATATGTGTTTTTCATATAAATGTTCATGTTTCATTACCTACTGCTGGACTATTTTAATAGTGAGTACATATCACCAGGGACACTGCAAAGAGAATCATTTGTTTGGGCTTAATTTAACCTTTCTTTCATTTTTGGACTATCCCGGTTTACCATGAAAAGCTCAGTATCTTCACATATTTTGTTATCATATCCTATTATGATATTAGGAGTTTATTTCTCTCCTATGTGCTGATCTTTCTTCTGATTACACCCAATTCCCCAACACCTATGATGTTAATATTTTAGGGGGCTGAGTAAATCATGCTTCTGTTTAATGCCTAACTTTAGAACCAAGGAAGAGACTGATGCAAGATTCTGGAAAATGGACATAAAAAACTCACTTAGTGCTGGTCAAGTGGACTTTGGAGAATGTGGCTTATAGCTGTGGGCTGTTAGGAAGGTTACTAGAAGGAAGCTAATACTGAATAATGCTAATAACACGCACAGCCATACCAACTGAGGCTGCCTTGGGCCAACTTAATGAATTACGAAGCAGGGCTATGGAGAGGCAGATCCCAAAGAGGAGACAGACGGGGGGGTCACACATTTAAGTTCCTTTTCCCAGACTCCCCAGTCACCCAGGGGAGGATGAGAGAGGTAGCTGAGAGAAGTCAGGGAGATTTCTCTAGTTGGTGTGCCTCCCTGGGGCAAAAGAAAGCCAGGCAGAAAGTTTCTTCCCCACTATATACACGTATTAAGTATACTGCAGACCAGGTATATCAGGTCATGATCTCCAGTAGTAACTGCCAAATATGCACTATTTCATCTTGGCGACTCTTCCCATTTGCCACCTGCCACCATTATGTCTTCTGCTCTGTTTCTAAAAAAAACTATTATCATGCCCTACTGCTCAGGGATTCCTAGTTTCCTTCCCAAGACCACCAGGGGGAAGTGAAGACTCTGAGTACCGGTGCCATAGTCCCAGTCCCAGGACTTCCTGGGTGATGGCTCTCCATGGCACGTTGGGGGAGAGAACATTTGAGCAGAGAAGCTGGAAGAGCAAAGGAAGAGGTCTGGAAAGCCCCTCAGACAGCAGGGCATCACATCCATGTTTCCATGTTCAGTAGATGGACTACATACCACATCCACAGAGCTGTGGTTTTGAAGAAAAACAGCTTACAGAAATCACTGGGGAATATGTAGACTTTCTTTGGGGATCAGTGGACAAATACGGAGTTAATACCATAACATTTATTGTTGCCTTGTTGAAAATGACATAACCTAGGGCCAATGATGACAATAGTTGACAACGGGCAGAAAACAGAAACAGACATTTCTCCAAAGAAGACATCCAGATGGCCAACAGACATGTGAAAAGATATCCAACATCACTCATCATCAGGGAAATACAACTCAAAACTACAATGAGATATCACCTCACACCCGTCAGAACAGCTAAAGTCAACAACAGAAGAAACAACAGGTGTTGGCGAGGATGTGGAGAAAGAGAAACCCTCTTGCACTGTTAGTGGGAATGCAAACTGGTGCTGCCCTTCTGGAGAACAGTACTGAAGTTCCTCAGAAAGTCATAAATAGAGCTACTCTAAGACCCAGCAACTGCACTACTATTTACCCAAAGGATACAAAAATACTAACTCAAGGAATGCATGCACCTTGATTTATTTAGCCACATTATCTACAATAGCCAAATTATGGAAATAGCCTAAATGCCCATCAACTGAGGAATGGATAAGGAAGATGTGGTGTATATACACACAATGGAATATTAGTCATAAAAAAAGAATGAAATCTTGCCATTTGCAATGATATGGATGGAGCTAGAGAGTATAACACTAAGCAAAATAAGTCAGAGAAAGATGAACACCATTATGATTTCACTCATATGTGGAATTTAAGAAATAAAGATATAAAAGAACAGAGTGGAGGCAAACCAAGGAACAGCCTCTTTTAACTGTAGAGAACAAACTGATGGTTACCAGAGCGGAGGTAGGTGGGGAATGGGGGAAATGGGTGATTGGGATTACGGAGTGCGCTTATCATAATGAACACCAGGCAATGCACGGAAGTATTGAATCACTATACTGTACGCTGAAACTAACATAACACTGTATGTTAACTAACTGAAAATAAAAGAAACACTTAAAAAAAAAAAAGAATTGACACACTCAGAAACATACAGGACATCAAACAAATGTTCATGGAAGTCAGAGACCATTTAGCCACCAGAGCCACACTAAGAAATAGGTTCCCTAGTTATAACATTTCTAATCTCCTCTGTAATCAATCTAATTATGCAGGGCATTTGTGAAGTTTACTTTTTACTTCTTAGTAGGCTGGACTGGAAGAATTTTAAGATTTTTAATTAACAGAAAGGATTATTGAAACTCCATTTAAAATTTTTGACTGTTTATTATTAGAAATCATTGGATTTAGTACAAATGCCCATCACTTACTAAAGGGCTCTCAGTGTGTGTGTGCCTGTGTGGGTGCAACCATGTGTACGCATGCCTGAACAGGGATTCTAGTTTTAAGATAAGTTAGGAAAGATTATTTCAAGGAAGATTATTTTTTGCAGTGATCTTTTGAGTTTCAGTAAAAAAAAAAAAGTGAAAGCAAATCTTAAAATGCGGTTGTATTTTGCTGGGGGAAAATTTCCACTTCCCATTCCTATTGAGAATGTGTTCAATCTTTAATGTACTTTTACATTGAACTATAAAGAATTAATATGTATTGACAGGACTCTGATTAATGACTAATTTCCAAAGAAATACAAAGTGGATACTCATGTGTACAACTTCAAGTTCACTGCTTTTGAAGAAGATATGTTGAAAATAGAGTGATATTTTTCTTGTTCAAATCATATTTAAAAATATTTTCAAGAAGATTTCAAAGCTGCAGCCATTACCTGATGGCCACATCTAATTTTCTTTAATGGCAGTGTAGCTGACATACGATATTACATTAGTTCTGGATGTACAACATAGTGATTCAACCTCTGTATACATTCTGAAATGATCATCTCAATAAGTCTAGTTACCATCTGTCATCACATGAAGTTAATACAATATTATTGATTATATTTCCCATGCTATAACATTACAGCCCCTTGGCTTATATATTTTATAACTGGAAGTTTGTACTTCTTCCTGTACCCATCCCCCCACTTGCCTGTTCACCTCTACTCTGGCTGTCAATCTGTTCTCTTTATCTCCAAGTCTCTGAGTCTGGGTCTCCCTTGTTTTGTTTTTTAGATTCCAAATACAAGTGAAATCAGGTGGTATTTGTCTTTCTCAGACTTATATCACTTAGCATAATACCCTCTAGATCCAACCATGTTATTGCAAGAAGATTTCATTCTTTTGATGGCAGAGTAGTGTATATTACCTCTTCTTTATCCATTCATCCATCCATGAACACTTACATTGTTTCCATATCTTAGCTAACATAAATAATATTGCAATGACCATAGGGGTGCATAAATCCTTTTGAATTACCATTTTTCATTTTTCTTAATAGATACAGAGGAATGGAATTACTGGATCATACAATAGTTCTATTTTCAGATAGGATATTTTTTTCATTTGTCTTTAAATTTTTATTTAAATTCCAGTTAGTTAACATACAGTGTAAATTACTGGTGTAGAAGTAAGTCATTGAGGAGCCTCCATACTGTTCTCCATAGTGGCTACACCAACTGATATTCTTACCAATGTACACAAGGATTCCCTCTTCTCCACATCCTCACCAACATTTGTTATAACCTATCTTTTTTATAATAGCCCCTCTGACAGCTATAAGGTGATCCCCATGTGGTTTTGATTTACATTTTCCTGATTATTAGGGATGTTGAGCACCTTTTCATGTGCCTACTGGCTATCTATATTTGTTTGTTGGAAAAATGTCTATTCAGATCCTCCATTCATTGTTTAATCAAAGTGTTTTTTTCTTGAGTTGTAAGTATTCCTTATACACTTTGAATATGAACCCCCTATTGATACCTGACCTACAAATATCTTCTCCCATTCAGTTAGTTGCCTTTTCTTAAGTTTTTATTTACATTGAAGTTACTTAACATACAGTGTAATATTAGTTTCAGGTGTACAATATAGTGATTCAGCACTTCTGTACAACACCTGGTGCTTATCACAGCAAGCACAATACTTAATCACTTATTTTACCCATCCCCCTATCCACCTCCCCTTTGGTGACCATCAGTTTGTTCTCTACAGTTAAAAGAGTCTGTTCCTTGGTTTGCCTCCACTCCATTCTTTTACACTTTTGTTTATTTTGTTTCTTAAATTCCACATATGAGTGAAATCATATGGTGTTCGTCTTTCTCTGACTTATTTTGCTTAGCATTATACTTTCTAGCTCCATCAGTGTCATTGTAAATGATAAGATTTCATTCTTTTTATGGCTGAGTAATATTCCATTATGTGTATATACACAGCATCTTCCTTATCCATTCATCAGTGGATGGGTACTTGGGCTATTTCCATAATTTGGCTATCATAGATAATGTGACTATATACGTCGGGGTGCATGCATCCTTTGAATTAGCATTTTTGTATCTTTTGGGTAAATATCTAGTAGTGCAATTGCTGAGTCGTAGGGTAGCTCTATTTTTAACTTTTTGAGAAACCTCCATACTGTTTTCCAGTGTGGCAGTACCAGTTTGCATTCCCACTAATAGTGCAAGAGGGTTCCCCTTTCCCCACATACTCACCAACACCCATTTCTTGTGTTGTTGACTTTAGCCATTCTGACAGGTGTGAGGTGATATCTCATTGTAGTTTTGAGTTGCATTTCTCTGATGATGAGTGATGTTGGATATCTTTTCTCAGATCTGTTGGTCATCTGGATGTCTTCTTTGGAAAAATGTCTGTTCATAACTCTTGCCCATTTTTAACTATTCATTTTTTGCATATTGAGTTTTATAAGATCTTTATATATTTCAGATGCTAATCCTTTATCACATATGTCATTTGCAAATATCTCCAACCTATCCCTAGGTTGCCTTTTAGTTTTGTTTATTGCTTCCTTTGCTGTGTAGAAGTTTTTATTTTAAGTCCCAATAGTTTGTTTTTGCTGTTGTTTCCTTTGCCTCAGGAAACCAATCTAGAAAGAAGTTGCTACAGAGATGTCAAAGAGGTTACTATACTGCCTGTGTTCTCTCTAGGATTTTTATGATTTCAAAGCTCACATTTAGGTCTTTAATTCATTTTTAATTTACTTTTTGTTTGTTTGGGATAAGAACATGGTCTAGTTTCATTCTTTTCCATTTTGCTGTCCAGTTTTTCCAACATGATTTGCTGAAGAGACCATCTTTATCCTGTTGGATATTCTTTCCTGCATCACTGAAAATTAGTTGACTATAAAATGCTGATGAAAAAAACTGAAGACCAAAAAAAAAAAACAAAAACCAAAAAAAAACTGAAGATAACACAAAGAAATGAAAAAACATTCCATGTTCATGGATTGGAAGAACAAATATTATCAAAATGGCTATACTACCCAAAGCAATCCACACATTTAATGCCACCCCTATCAAAATGCCAAGAACATTTTTCAGCTAGAGCTACAACAAACAATCCTAAAATTTACAGAACCACTAAAGAATAGCCAAAGGAACTTTGAAAAAGAAAAGCAAAGCTGGAGGTATCATAATTCTGGACTTCCAAGTTTTATTACAAAGCTCTAGTGATCAGAATAGTATGGTACTGGCACAAAAATAGACACATAGATCAATGGAACAGAACAGAAAATCCAGAAAGGAACCTAAAACTATAAATTGCCTTTTCCTTTTGTTGATTTCCTTCACTATGAGAAGCTTTTTAGTGGATGTAATTCCATTAGTTTATTTTTGCTTTTGTTGCCCTTGCCTTTGGAATCAGATGCACAACAAAATAAAACATCACTAAGACCAGTAAATTTACAGCCTAAGTTTTCTTATAGGAGTTTTATCATTTCAGCTCTTACATTCAAGCCTTTAATCAATTTTAAGTTAATTTTTGTAGGTGGTGTAAGATAGTGGTTCAGTTTCATTCTTTTCCTTATAGCTGCCC
Source organism: Procyon lotor (assembly GCA_028646535.1). Taxonomy (NCBI): domain Eukaryota; kingdom Metazoa; phylum Chordata; class Mammalia; order Carnivora; family Procyonidae; genus Procyon; species Procyon lotor. Next base: position 6,261,860 of record CM053607.1, read on the forward strand.
AATTTTCTCAGCACTATTTATTCAAGAGACTTTTTCCTCCCCATTGTGTATTCTTGCCTTATTTATCACAACTAATTGAGCACCTATGTGTGGTTTTATTTCTAGCCTTTCAACTGTGTTCTATTGACCTATGTGTGTATATTTATGCCAATATCATACTGTTTTAATTATGACAGCTTTGTAGAATAGTTTAAAATCTGAGAGCATGGTTCCTCATTGTTCTCCGTTCTCAAGATTGCTTTGTCCATTTGAGATCTTTGTGGTTTCATGTAAATTTTAGATACATTTGTTCTATTCTGTGAAAAATGCCATTTGAAGTTTGATAGGGATTCCTTTGAATCTGTAGATTGCTTTGGGTAGTATAGACATCTTAACAGTATTAATTTTCCAATCCATGAGAAAGGAATGTCTTTCCATTTATTTGTGTCTTCTTCAATTACTTTCACTAATGTCTCATAGTTTTTAGGATACAAGTCTTTCACCTTCTTGGTTAAATTTATCCTAGATATTTTATTCTTTTTGATGCAACTGAATACAGTATTGTTTCCTTAATTTCTCTAAATTTTTTGTTTTTAGTGTATATGAACACAACAGACTTTTGTACATTAATTTTGTATCCTGCAACTTTACTGAATTCATTTATTAGTTATAACAGTTTTTTGGTGGTCTTCAGGTTTCTCTATACATAGTAACATGTCATCTGTAAATAGTGACAGTTTTACCTCTTCCTTTCCAATGTGAATGAATGAATGTCTTTTATTTCTTTGTCTTGCCTATTGTTGTGCCTAGGACTTCCAACAGAAAAAAAGTGAAGAGAGTGGGCGTGCTTGTCTTATTCCTAATCTTAGAGAAAACTGTTGGTTTGTCATGTGTGGTTTTTATTATGTTGAGGGCACCTTCCCTCTATACCCTCAAGAGACTTTTTCCTCCCCATTGTGTATTCTTGCCTTCTTTATCATAACTAATTGAGCGCCTATGTGCTAAATATATTCATTTATGATAAAAAATGAATTTCAAATTCTGTCAAATGTTTTTCCTGCATATATTGCAATGATCATATGATTTTTATCCTTCATTTTGTTAATGTGGGGTATTACATTGATTGATTTGCAGAAATAAACCAACCTTCCATCCCTGATATAAATCCCACTTGATTGTGGTATATACGATCCTTTTAATATATTGTTGAATTCAGTTTGCTAATAACATTTGGTTGAGGACTTTTACTTCCATGCAAATCAAGGATCTTGGCCTATAATTTTCTTTCTCATCGTGTGGCATTTTTGTCTGGTTTTGGTATAAAGGTTAAAATTCGACTCATAAAATGAGTTTAGTAGCATTCCCTCCTCTTCTGGGCACTTGGGTGGCTCAGATGATTAGGCGACTGCCTTCCGCTGGGGTCATGATCCTGGGGTCCTGAGACTGAGTCCCACATCAGGCTCCCTGCTCCTTGGGGAGCCTGCTTCTCCTTCTGCTTCTGCCTCTTTCTCTCTCTCTCTCTCTCATGAATAAATAGAATTAAAAAAAAAAAAGCAGCAGCTTTCCCTCCTCTTCAGTTTCTTGGAATAGTTTGAGTACAGGTGTTAAATCTTTGAATGTTTGGTAGAATTTACCAATGAACCCATCTAGTCCTGGACTTTTGTTTTTTGAGAGGTTTTTGATTGCTGATTCAATCTCTTTAGTAGTAATCAATCTATTCAGACTTTCTATTTCTTCATGATTCAGTCTTGTACAGATTGTACATTTTTAGGAATTTACAATTTCTTTTAGATGGTCCAAGTGTTGGCATACAATTATTCATATTAGTCTGTTAAAATCCTTTGTATGTCTGTGTTATCACTTGTAACTATTCTTTCTTTTCTGATTTTATTTACTTGAACCATCTCTTCTTTGGTGAATCTAGCTGGAAGACTGTCAAATTTTTTTTTTATCTTTTCAAAAAAAAAAAAAGCTCTTAATCTCGCTTATCTTTTCTATAGCCTTTTTAGTCTTGATTTAATTTATTTCCACTCTGATCTTTATTATTTCCTTCCTTCTAGTAACTTTAAGCTTCATTTTTTTTTCTTCTTTTTTTAGTTCCTTTAAGTGTAAAATTAGAGTTTTTGAGGTTTTTCTTAATTCTGGAGGTAGGCCTGTGTTGTTAAGAACGTCGCTCTTAGAACCACTTTTGCTGGATTTTGCATCCTGGACCACTTTTGCATCCTGGATTCCATTAAGTTGGATTTCTGTTTTCACTTGTCTCTGGGTATTTTTTTTTTTTTTAACTTCTCTTTTGATTTCTTCAATAATCCAATTGTTGTTCAGTAGCTTGTTGTTTAATATCCATGCATTTGTGGTTTTTCCAGTTTTCTTCATGTAATTGATTTCTAGTTTCATAACATTGTAGTTATAAAAGACGCTTGATATGATTTCAACATTTTTGAATTTATCGAGACTTGTTTCTGACCTACTATGTGATCTAGCATGGAGAATATTCCATGTGCCACATCTAATTTTTAATTGTAGTTGGTTTCACTCAAAGATCATCCACCTTTTTAACCAATTTAAATTTTAAATAACTTAGCATGGTATTCAGAATTTCCACAATCTGGTTATTAATGTAATTCCTCCACATTAAATTAGCCTTATAGATTTATGATCAAGACAATGCTAAGAACCCTTAGTACTGTGTTCAAATCTACAGGAGTACTGCCTTCGATGCAGCAGATACCTACTGAAATAGATAAACATCATTGTAAGAAGGTCTTGTAACATCAAAAGAATATTAAACAAAGACACTTTATACACAAATTTCTCAGCCCCTCAAAATTAACTGATCTTATAAAAAAAAAAAAATCTAGTTCCTAAGCTCCCACCCTAAAGTACTGATTCAGTAGTCTTAGAGTTGGGCCCCAGACAATTCTGATACATAGCCAGGGCTGAGAACCATAAATTTATAATTTAGTAATAAAAACTTTCCTAAAACCAAGAGTCTTCCTCAGCTGCTGACAGGCTTTCTACCACAGCAAAGCAAACTGTAGTAATTTTCCCTCAAAACTGTACTGTTTCACATTTTCCTGCCTTTGCTTATTCCTAGAATGTCGTCTGTTTCCTCCTGGCCAATATTACTTCTGCTGAAAATGTTCCTTAATTCCTTTCTCCTCCTGGCTGTTCACATAAGCCATATGGCCCAAGGCTCTCTTCATTGCTTGTTTACCGTTTTGTATTAACTTGTTTTCTCCCTAGTTCACCAGTTCTTTGAGGGAATTACATTTTGTTCATCTGAGGTATTTGTGTTTGTTGAAAATGTGAATAAAATAAGCTTTGTGTTAAATGTTTATTGCATCCTATAGCAAATGCACAGGAAACAGGATGTTCTGTAAGTCTTAAAGGGTCGACCATGGTTGTTGTGAGTCAGCTCCTTGAACTTACTTGGGCACAGGACAGTGATACCCTTTCTACAACTTCCATTAAGTAATCCAAAATGATAGATGCATGAGTAGGATTAGGCAAGGCGAGTAAAAGGCAGCTTTGGGAGACTAAATACAGAATTACAGTGCTTAGTTTCAAAGAGGGTAGCAGATAGAGAGCTGAAAAGCAAAGGAGGAAACCATGCAGCAGTCAGAGATGGGGTGCTCCTTTTTGCACATGCTTGATAATTTATATTTTTAATTGACCAATGTCAATTATTATTAAGGAATATTTTGCTAAACTTGAGGTAGTAATTTTTATTTCCACTCCTGTCATCCAATTGTCCAGTTGTTTCATGTTAATATTTTGAAGCAAATGTGTCCAAATTCCAATAAAATTGTTTGAGTAATCAAAAATGTTCAGAACATTGGTTTTTCAAAATTTGTTAAGTAAGCAAATAAGGAAAAAAAAATACACAAAGGCTTACATGATTTAGCAACAAAATCACGTAATGATTAATTACACATTCCAAGCTCTTTCAAACATTCAAAATGCTCTTTTTAGAGCATAATTCATTTATAAAAGTAGTTAACTTGCTCTTCACTTTTAAAGGCACCTTTATCCAATTTTTAAAATGTGTTTTCTTTCCAAATATGTTTTCAAATATGCAGCATACTGTGGAGAGCTACCTGTCATCACAGGAAAATTTGAAACCATTTATTCCATAAATTTGAAGTTTGCAACTTTTTCCATTAGTGACCGTTTAACCTGTTCACATTTATCTGAAATAATTTTAACATTAGTAGCCATTATGAAGTATCATCAAGTTTCAATAATATTAAAAGAACATGTTCTATGACACCATTTAAACTGGATAAATTGAAGGCAATGTACAACCACTGAGGCACACTATTGCATTATAGAATTCCAACTCCTTCAGTTTATATGTGCACTACCAATTTGATAGGGCATTGGATGTATAGAACAAGCAAAGACCCCTGTGTCAATCCATAATTAAAACTTTAAGGTTCTATTTTTTCTGGTTTTGGGGTGTTAAAACTGCGCACTTAAGCAATATAACTAATATATTCTCCAAAAGCCCAACATGTACTTTATGGCATGGGCACACCAATTCAGAAATCATGCCAGACATGGCCCACTTGGCAATGATGGTTCTATTTGGTCTACACTGGCTAGTCATTCTTAGTAAGGCCTTTTGTCATTCATTTTAATGTGCATACATATGGAATACTTCTTCTTTTGTAACAAATGTAATCATTTCAGATAAGACTCAAATTTTACCTGAACCACTTACATAAAATGGCTGACCTCCATGTCCTGCTCTGTAGCTTGCTTTGCTGACAACAATTTATCTTGGTGTTGCAAGGCATATAGATCTATCCCATATTTTCTTAATTGTACCATAGTATTCCATCACATGGTTCTGTCATCCCTTATTTCCCTAATAATGGTCACAAGAGTGGTTGTCAAATTTTGACATTTGGATCACCTGGAAGACCTGCTAAAAGCCAGAAACACTTCATTCCTAACATAGTCCCAGATGATAATGACACTACCAGAGTAGAGATATACTTTTAGAATTATTGATCTAGGAAATTGCTGGATGAGGAATGCAAATGTCAATTTTTTTTAAGATTTATTTATTTTAGAAAGAAAGAAAGAGAGAGTAGGGAATGGGGGGCAAAGGGAGGGGGAGAGAGCGTCCCAAGGAGACTCCACGCTGAGTGTAAGCCCAATGCAGGGCTCGATCTCAAGACCCTGAGATCATGATCTGAGCTGAAATCAAGAGTCCCATGCTCAATCGACAGTACCACTCAGGACTCCCACAAATGTCAAATTTAAAATAATATTGTGAAAGTGCCCTCCCAAATGGCTAATCTACACTTTGAGTCTCAGTGTTTCCACACTTATGGGTAGTCTTTATATCATCCAACATTAATTAATGCCAACTTGATGCCTAGAAAACTGTATATCCTTCTAATTTGTACTTTATGAATTTAAGCGAGGTCGAACATGTCTTCTTGTATATACTGTCCATTTGTGTTTTTCCTTTCTTCTTCACACTTTATGATGTTTTATTAGTATATGTGACCTGTGAATATTCACTCATGGGAGTTCTTTACATATTCATGGTATTTATTCTTTGCTTCTATTAGTATGCACTTTCCCAAATACTCCCTGCTCTATACAGGCATACCCCCTCATTATCAAGGTCCCCCACCAAAGTAGTACATTTGTTATGATGCTAAATCTATACTGACACATCATAATCACCCAAAGTCCTTAGTTGACCTGACAGTTCACTCTTGGTGCTATAAATTCACTGGGTTCTGACCAATATGTAATTATATGTACCCATTATTAAGATATCATACGGAGTACTTTCACTGCCCTCTGAGTCTTCAATGCTCCACTTATTCATTCCTTCCCCCTCATTGTCTCCCTGGCAATCACTGATTGTTTTCCTGCCCCCATAGTTTGCCTTTTCCATAACATCATAGAGTTGGAATTATACAGTATGTTGCCTTTTCAGATTGGCTTCTTTCACTTAGCAATATACATTTATGCTTACTCCATGTCTTTTTATGACAGAAATGGTATAGCCACCATTTCTTTTTAGTGCTGAATTATGTTCATTTTCTGGATGGACACAGTTTATCCATTCACCTACTGAAGGACATCTTGGTTGCTTCCAAATTTTGGCAATTGTGAATGAAACTGCTTCAAACAACTGTGTACAGGTTTTTATGTGGACATAAATTTTCACCTCCTTTGTGTAAACATCAAGGAGCACAGTTGTTGGATCCTACAGTAAGAGCATACTGAGTTTGGTAAGAAACCACCAAACTGTCTTCCAAAGTGGCTGTACCATTTCTGCATTCCCAACAGCAATAAAAGAGAGTTTCTTTTCTACATGTTCATCACAATTTAGGGTTACAATATTTTCGATTTTGGCCTTTCTAATAGAGGTGTAATGGTATCTCACTGTAGCTTTAATTTAAAGGATATGCATAGCCTTTGACTTTTTTTTAAGATTTATTTATTTTAGAGAGAGAGAGAGGGAGAGAGAGCGCACACAAGCAAGGACAAGGGCAGAAGGAGAGAAAGAGAATCTCTAACAGACTGTCCCCTTGAGCATGGAGCCTGACATAGGGCTTGATCCCACAACACTGAGATCATGACCTAAGCCAAAATCAAGAGTTAGATGCTTAATCAACTGAGCCACCTATGCACCCCATTCCTTGATTTTTAACCTTACCTATGAAGACTTTTTTTCTCCAGAAGATTTAAGGATTAATATGGTCAAATTTCTCAAGCTTTATTTCGTTGTCCATAAAGACATTAAACATGCAAAGTTAATGTTTCCATAACCTTACCTAATTTTTAGACTCTTAATATATCTAGACTTTTATTCATCTCAGAATTTGTTTATGGTACGCAGACAGAAATTTAATTTTACTACATTTTCCATACAGACAGCCAAAGATATAACCTTCACACAATAGCACTAAGATGTCTCTTCCATCTATCCCTCACAAATATGAAATTCTCATACATGTAGGAGTCTATTTCTAGTTCTTTTATTGCTTTAAGAACTTAAGGTAATTCATGTTAAAAAAAAAACAGCATAGTACTTGTGCATGCTGTCTTATCATTACTATAATGATCTTGGTAATTGTCTTGCATTGTTTTATTTATATTTACATGTGATTTTCTGAATCAATTTTTTGCCACTACTGAAAAATCTTATTCAAGATTTTGAACGAAAGAGCATTAAATGTATATATTGGGAGGCATTCCTTCCTTCATATGCAAGGCTTCAGTAGTGAGCCTTCTCATTCACGAACTCAATACATGTCTCTTTTTCCTCTGGTCATTTTGGCTTGTATAAAATTTAGTATTTTTCTCCCAAGATATTTTGCATGCTTTTGTTAGAATTTTACTTTATGTATCTATCATTTTATTGCTTTTATAGATGTGACTGCATTTATTTTCATATTTTCTAGTCATTTATGGCTGGTATACAGAAAAGCTATGGTTTTTTGTGTTTTGAGATTTGATCTGGATATCTTAATGGACTGAGTCTACGAGTTATAACAGCTTGTCAGTTACTCCCTTGTGTATTTTGGGTGTATAATTGTGAAATCTACAAATAATGGCATGTCTCTTATTTCTCTCCCTCTTTTATCCCCTATGTTTAGGATTGCTTAATATCTCAAGTATAATTTCAAATATTACAGGTAAAATAAGGCATAAATTCCAGATTTTAATGAAATGTTTTTAATATTACACTCCTAAATATGATATTTATTATCGGGAACTCCTTGAGAAATTAAAGAATGTCTGTCCTTTCTATGTTCTGCTAAGAGATTTTTTTTCCAGGAATTTGTATTTATTTTTAGTTTTTTAATTTAAGCCTAGCTGACACACAAAGTTATACTGGTTTCAGGTGCACATCATAGTGATTCAACATCTGTATACAGTATGCTATACCCACCCCAAGTGTAGCTACCATCTGTCATCATACAATGCTTGTACTATATCATTGACTAAATTCCCCATGTTCTTTTGTTCCTGTAATTTATTTATTCCATAACTGGAAGCTGTAAAAGAATTCTCTTTTAATTATGACTGGGTACTTTTAGTATATTTTGGGCATCTGTGGAGATGGTCATAGGTTTTTCTTATGGTTAATATTAATATACTAGTTTCCATTAATTAATTTTTTAATGTTAAGCCATTCTTGCATATCTGACATAAAACTCACTTTTGTATGATTATTTTATACTTATATGATTGAATTTTATTTAGGATTTTTGCTTCAATGCTTAAAAGTGAAGCTGAACCATAATTTTATTTACTGTTTTCCATTTCTAGTATGGGTATTGGGGTCCCATGTTGTTTATAAAAAATTAAATTTTTTAAAAGTAATCTTTCTTTGGTTAACCAACTCAAGTTACATTGTTACTGGCTTATTGGGCTTCTCATTCTCTCCCACCCAGATTATGTTTCACCCACTTAGTGTCCACCATATGCTTATCATTGCCTGTTCAAAGAACATTTTAATATACAGCCCTGAAGCCCTCTAGTTTGAATGGCAATGTCACACAGCTGCAGAATGAACACCATTTTTTGAGTCAGATCTGATGTGGTCTATCACTATGTGGACTGAGATCCATGTTCTCCTCTGTAAAGTGGACAGATATACCTATTCAGCATGCCTCCATAAGGGCTGAATAGTTAATGCTCACACAGTATCTGATATATACAAGGTTTTCTATAAATAAAGGACAATCTTGGTTTTTTGATGAATGTAGACATAAGTAGACATTTTTCTTTGAATATGTCAGTCTTGATCTTTGCATGTCAAGTCATGCATATGGTTAACACAGGAAATGCACAAATATCGCTCATAAAAAAAAGCTTCCTGGTAGTCTTATGAGAATAAATTGGTGCCAGAAAGTAGATTCAGATCCTAGGGCAGTGGAGGGAATGAAAACCATGTGGTAGGGCCAACAGCCCAAGTAGGCAATTATTCTGGGTTGAATTGTGCACCATAAAAGAATATGTTGGGAACTTATCCCTTCCAGTACTTGTGAATGTGGCCTTATTTAGAAATAGGATATTGGCAGATATAATTAGCTAAGATGAGGACACAATGGAGTAAGGGAGGTTCTTAATCCTATATGACTGGTATCCTTATAAAAAGAAGAAAGATGATGTGAACACCATGGCACACAGAGAGAACACCAGGTGATGACAGAGGCAGACACCAGAAGGATGGGTCTATGGCCAAGGAACACGTGGGGCTACCAGAGGATGCAAGAGACAAGAAAGGATCTGTCTTTAGAACTTTGGAGGGAGACTTTGCCAAAATCTGTTTACAGGCTTCCAGGCTGCAGAACACTAAGATAATAAACTTCCGTTGTTTTAAGCCACGTGGCTGCAGTTACTTTGAACTGGTACCCGAGGGGTGTTTTGTGGATCAGAATCAGGGAATAACTTGGAGATTCAGGTTGTCAATGGAATAAACCAAGAGGAAGAAGGCACAGCACCAGCAACAAAAAAAAAAAGTTAATTTTCAGTCAAATGTGATCTGAGCAAGACAAAAATAGGAACATGGTCTGACCAGAGCATCAAGCAGAACAAAAGGGGATCTGGCTACAAGGGGAACAGAGAATACAACCATTTACACCATAATAGTGAACTGTAGTCAAGAGTAACTAAAATTATATCAGATGCTCATTAATTCACTGGGTAATAGGTATAATTTTAATGGCTAGAATATATTTGATAATGTGTTTAACAAACATTGCCAAAAAAACACAACTTCTTAGGGCACAGTAACCTTAAACAGTCATAATCTCCAATCTAACTTGGCCACAAACACGGTACATGCATGAGAAAGCATCTCAGGCACTGAGACTCTCTTGCCTCATAACTCCCCTTTGTCTCATCAATTCATTACCAAAGTTTCCGATCTGGAATTTCTTGGGTAGTGCCAATCTCAACCTTCAGAATTTCATCTTCCTTATCACTCCCTATTTTATAATTGATGACGAAAGGTAAATTGATCATTAGTATATCTGATCGGACACTCTAAAGAAGCAAAATGCAGTCACGCTGGTTTCACTCTGGTCAAACGGGATCAAAGATGTTCAATGCATGCCAGGAAAGTGGGTGACTGCATTTAACGTTCTACAAATAGAATTAATTGACTTGCTCTCCGAGTCATATGATGGAGCAGTTCTAAATCTGGGAATGAAACCAGAATTTCTCACCATCACTTTTCTCTGGACCATGTGGTCTCAAAGTTTTTATTCTCCAATGATAATCAATTTAAACGAGAGAACTCCTGCCAAACTCAATGCTCTAATTGCACAGTTAGGAAGAACTGATAATAATTATTGCACTGTTCCACCCTCAAAAACTATAGGGCAATGCCGATTGATTTAAATACCAAGATTCAATTTTCTTTAAAATGTATATGTATATATTTTTAATTGTCTAAATATGTAGCTATTAACAAATCCATTATTAGTGATTATTAGCACAAACCTGGTACCATCAAATTAGCTCTGACATGTATTTTTGCTTTCCATTTTCAAATAATTAAAAAATATCAGTTAACTCGATGAAAACATGAATATTTTATTATTACATGGTATGCAACTCTGAGAGAAAAAGTCCTGAGACACTTCTTCCCTGTATATTTCTGTACAAGCGTGAAAGCTTTCAGAAATTTAAATATAATTACAGCAGGGGTCGAAGAGGAAGCATATCAAGGCCAATGAATTGAGTATTCAAGATATTATTCATGCTTGACATGGCTTTTTATAAAATTCTCACTTCTTGTCGCCTGGAATTTTGCTTATTCTTTCTTTTAATTATCAAATTCCATGGTTACTTCCACCAATAAAACAGCAATGTCCTCTTAAAAGAATACTCTAGCAGCGCACAATGCTGCTTTTGTGCTTCCATTTCCTCATTCCCTAAGGAAAGCTTCCTGGCCAGAACCCATTCACAGCCAATAAACTCTTGCCAACCAAGACTTGAAATGATAAACTAACTCAGGGATAAAATGCACAAGCTACATTTATTTAGGGGGGAAAAGAAGTCCGCATTTGCAGAACTCGTTAATACATATTGTGATTAACCCATGATGCACTTTAAGAAAAATTATAAATGCTTTGGATAGTTAAAAATTATTTTATATAATCAATTTATTTTTCTTTCCACACAGTGTGTTACTGATACAAATTTCCAGAGATAGAGAATTAAACAACAATTTCATGATTTCTTGTTTCACTGGGGTAGGGGACCCTTGATCCTCACTCTAAACATACACTTTTCACCGGGACTCATGGAAATCTCTCTTTATGAGGCCCCATGTCTGAATTTGCCCATCTATCTGCTCCTCTCAGTCTCTCCTTCCACGTGAATGGCAAATTCCATTTTTCTAGTTGCCCAGTCCGAAAAACCCAGACTCACTCTTGACTCTTATCTCACACACAGTCTTGCTTATGGGTTACGTCGTATCCCTCTCCAAAATTCAGATGTTGAGTTCCTCACCTCCCGTATCTTAGATTGTGGCCTTATCTGGAAATGGGGTCAAGTGCAGATGTAATTAGTTAAGATGAGGTCATACTGGAGGAGTATGAGTCTCCAATCCAATGTGACTGGGGTCCTTACAAAAAGGGGAAAGTTGACATAGACACACACACTCACACAGGGACAATGCCAAGTGAACACTGGGGTAATTCTGCCACCAGCCAAGGAACTACCAGAAGCTGAGAGAGAAGCCTGGAACAGATACTTCCCTGATATGTCAGAGGGAGCACAGCCCTGGTGACAACTTGCTTTCAGACTTCTAGCTTCCAAAACTGTGAGAAAATAAATGTCTGCTGTTTGAAGTCACTTCGTATGTGGTACTTTGCTCTAGCAAACCAAGAGTATTTACTCCATCAGCCAATCCTATTGGCTTCACTTTCCTACAAAATTACTTGCACATCTTTTTCTTCAAGCACTACGGTTTATTCCTAGATTTTACTTCACTGAGGGAATTTTCATTGAAATAGTCTTAGTTTCACCTTGACTCCAATACTTCTTCTAAATTGACAGATCAGAAATACGATCAAAGGTGTGAAGCTTATTGTTTTATATCCTCTCCCCTCACTGGTGGACCACAGGGAAGCCTGTCCTCCCACTGCAGGTCAACACTCCGGGTGATCCCGCCATCGGGAGACAGCATTTTCATGAGTTCACCAAAGACTCTACTCAACTTTATTCGCAGCCAAGTTTTCAATATTATTTGTTTCCCAAAGAGTTTTCCTTCTCAAACAGGAATGAGCAAACAAGCCAAATAAAGTCCTCAAAGTTATTAAGCACTATTACTTCTCGCTGTATTTTAATACATCCATTGGATAGATATATAGATATATATATAGATATATAGATATATATATCTATATATATATCTATATATCTATAAATTAGTCTGTTGAGACTTTTGTAACTGAGCTAAACAGAAAAAAAAAATTTGTGAACCAGAAATACAACAGGTACGGACACAAGGCATGGAGTAATTAGGTGCTAAATTGTGCACGCAGATGTTATGTGCTAAAACAGATCAAAGGAGCCTAGATCACTGAGAGTATGCCAGAGGACTCGAGTCTTGCTGTGTGAGGATGTATTTCTCTCTTTGGTTCGCATTTGTCATCTATAGACTCAGCCCTGTTCAGAATATCTTAAAAGTACTTAGAATTAATTACAATATGGAAGTAAGCACTTAAAACATCTTTGTTCACAAGGGATGCTGATTTTTCAACAGTTTGGGAAGATGATAAACTGTAAACCAGTAGAGAGAGCAAAAACTATAAATACCCATCATTTACAAAATTAGATTTTATCCCATTTTCCTCCAGTGTATGCATGGTTGACAGGAAAAGAAATAAATGTTAGGATCTAAGCAGGTGGGTTTTTCCTCTCTGCGTGGCCCCCCAAGTCCTTCTGGGTAAAGAATATCTACTTGGGTATCCTTTTGCACGTGTAATGGCTTCAATGTCTGTATTCATTATTAGTAGGCTCAATGCAGGAAAACTCATGTCTTTAGCCCCAGAGAAAACAAATGCACTATTATTCTCTGTCCAAACACAATATTTCATATATTGCAGCAGTCTCCTATTTGCTTACGTATTTTTGACTTTTCTCTTTTGACAAACTCATTCAACTGGGTGAAAAAAAAAACAAAAAACAAAACCCAAGTACTCTTCAAGGAAAATAAATGTTCACTTATTATTTCATTAAGTCACTCGATTCTGAAGCAAAGACAGAGTAATTCTACTGTGCTAGACAACGCCCTGTGGGCTGTGATCCAGGGTGCCCACATACACCTAATGCCCACCATTCTGGGAAATCTAACAGAGGTAATGAATGTGAAGAGCATCTTTATTTAGAGAGTCAAAGAAAGTCTCCGGACGAATGACGTTTAAGCTGAACACTGAAGAGAAAATAGTCACCAGACTAACAGGTGAGGACACAAACCACAGGGAAGGAAAGCCTGGTAGTAAGGTTTTCCATGTTTGAAGTGGGTGCAATTATATTCAAGAATAATGAGAAGCCACTGAAAATGTGGGCAGCATCTAGGATCTGGAAAGGCAGGGAACCACATTCCCCACTAGAGCTTCCAGAAAATAATGCAGACATTAATGTACTTCTTTAAATATTTTAAATGCTATTTTCTTTTACTGAGATGTATTTTCTTGCATGTTAGAATTCTTCTGTTCCTGTGAAAACCACTAGTCTTTGGGTGTGTGTGTGTGTGTGTGTGTGTGTGTGTGTGTAAACTCACAGCACCTGCTTTAATTACATTTTCTACAAATACAGAGGATTTATATGGTTGCAAACATCTTTCTGCAATAAGTATTCAGCAGAAAAGTTTTGCTTTCAAAGGTTTTATATTAAAACATACTGAATACATTCAATGCAGTATATAAAATACAGTATAAATAACAGAATATATTCATATCTCTGACAGTATAAATAATTGCTATTTTAATCTGCAGAATTTAAAAGAGGTAACAGGCAATTTCATTCATAGATAAGAATGCTGTCTCAAGAATCAGAAATACCTAAGTTTAATTCTGCTTTTCCAATATTTTTTCCTTGCTAAGTGTTAAGTTAACCTCTATAAACCTCAATTTACTCATTTGTAAAATCTTCAATGTACTACTATTTATTTGTAAATTTGAATAATAATGTAAAACCATTACAAGGGAGCATTTCTAGGTAACATAAATTATAAAATATATTATCCTAAAATATTAAATTAAATAGGAAACTATGCTTATGATTCAATATTTTCATGAAACAATTCATCTTAAATATGTGCACTTATTAGAATATCACTGACAAATATGGGCAATAGAAATTTGTATGGATATTAAAATGGCAAACGAGCAGGCCAGCATATTAATTATATACCCAGAAGAATGTGGATAAGCTATTTATTTTAAAGTACAGGATTTCAGGGCGCCTGGGTGGCTCAGTGGGATAAAGCCTCTGCCTTAGGCTCAGGTCATGATCTCAGGGTCCTGGGATCGAGCCCCACATTTGGCTCTCTGCTCAGCAGGGAGCCTGCTTCCCCTTCTCTCTCTGCCTGCCTCTCTGCCTGCTTGTGATCTCTCTCTCTCTCTCTGTGTCAAATAAATAAAATCTTTTCAAAGTAAATAAATAAAAATAAAGTATAGGATTTTAGAGAATAGCTCAGAGGAAGAAATCAAATTAAAAATATGTATGACATTCCATGCTCATGGGTTAGAAGAACAAATATGTTTAAAATGTCTATATTACCCAAAGCAATCTACAGATTTAATGCAATCCCTATCAAAATCTAAATAGAAAAGCATTTTCCACAGAACTAAAACAACTCAAAAATTTGTACGGAACCACAACAGACCCTGCCTGAATAATCAAAGCAATCTTGAAAAAGAAAAGCAAAGGGGGAGGCATCAGAATTCCAGACTTCAAGTTATATTACAAAACTGTAATATTCAAAACAGTATGGTACTGGCACATAAACAGACTCATAGATCAATGGAACAGAATAAAATGCCCAGAAATAAACCCACAGTTATATGGTCAATTAATCTTTGACACAGGAGGCAAGAATATGCAACGGGAGAAAGTTTCTCCAACAAATGGTGTTGGGAAAAACAACAGCTACATGCAAAAGAATGAAACTGGACTACTTCCTTACACTGTAGGAAAAGAATAAAGTCCCAAATGTGAGATCTAAAACCATAAAGATCCTAGATGAGAAAAACAGGCAGTAATTTCTCCGACACTGGTGGTAGCAACATCTTTCTAGATAAGATTTCTGAGGCGAGGGAAACAAAAGCAAAAATTAACTACTGGGTGGAGCGCCTGGGTGGCTCCTCTGATTCTTGCTTTCAGCTCAGGTCCTGATAACAGGGTCATGAGATCCAGTCCCATATCAGGCTCTGCCGCAGTGTGGAACTGGCTTGGGATTCTCTCTCCCACCCCCTCTGCTTCTCTCCCTGTTCTCTTTCAAATAAATAAATAAATAAATAAACAAAACCTTTTTAAAAATAAACTATTGGGACTCCATCAAAATAAAAACCTTCTACACAGCAAAGCAAATAACCTACCGAATGGGAGAAGATATTTACAAATGACATATCCAGTAAGGGGTTAGTATCCAAAATATATAAAGAGCTCATAAAATTCAACACCCCAAAAAACAAATAAACCAATTAAAAATGGCCAAAAGACTTGAACAGACATGTCTCCAAAGAAGACACCCGGATGGCCAACAGATACATGGAAAGATCACCAGGGAAATGGAAATCAAAACCACAATGAAATACTTTGTCACACCTGTCAGAATGGCTAAAATAAAAAATTCAAGAAACAACAAGTGATGGAAAGTATGTGGAGAAAAAGGAACCCCCCTGCACTGCTGGTGGGAATATTAACTGGTGTAGCCACTGTGGAAACCAATATGGAGGTTCCTCAAAAAAATAAAAAATAGAACTTTCATATGATCCAGTAATTGCACTATGGGGTATTTAGCCAAAGAAATAGAAAGAACTAATTAGAAGGGATAAATGCACCCCCTGGTTTACAGCAGGATTATCAACAATAGCCAAATGATACACACACACACACACACACACACATAAATATGTATGTATATAATACTTGATACATATATGTGTGTGTGTGTGTGTGTGTGTGTGTATATAAATAGAACAGTATTCAGCCATAAAAAAGAATGAAACTTGCTGTTTTCCAATAACACAGATATCTCTAGAGTGTAATGCTGAGTGAAATAAGTCAGTCAGAGAAAGACAAATACTATTTTATCTTACTCATATGTGGAATTTAAGAAACAAAAGAGAAGAAAAAAAAAGAGAATCGAACCAAAAAATCTAGACTCTTAGCTATAGAGAACAACCACATGGTTACCAGAAGGGAGGTGGGTGGGGGATGGGTGAAATAGGAGAAGGGAATTAAGAGGACCCTTATCACAGGCACAGTCTTCACAGGCACAGTCTCTGACTCTTGGTTTCAATTCAGGTCATGATCTCGGGGTCCTGGGACTGAGCGCCCCCATCAGGCTCCAACATCATTGCGGGGTCTGCTTCAGGATTCTCTCTCTCCCTCTGCCCTTCCCTTTCACACTCTCACTCTCTCTCTCTAAAATAATAAATAAATCTTTTTAAAAAGCACACTTAGGATGAGCACTAAGTGATATAAGAAACTGCAGAATCACTATATTGTATACCTGGAAGTAGTATAACTATATGTTAACTACACTGGAATTCAAATTGTAAAAATCTTTTAAAAAGAAAATAGATAAATAAGAACATACTTTTCTTAAACAAAATCCAGCACAAGTAGCCTTCAACTTACGGTAGATATTTCCAAAAAGTTGGACAACATATTTTCAAACTTGCTTATATTTTAGAAATGCATTGCCACAGAAAAATAAGCTTATCTTCAAAAAAGCTTTTTAAAACTGATATACCATTAAATCACTGAAAACAAACTTTCTCCTAAAATATTAGCAGCAGCATTCAAATCTGAGTTTCTTAGCTTCCCCTCATGCATTTTACTTTTATCAATGTTCCCTAAGGAACTTAGCACTATACACAATGAAACTACTATTGCACATTTCAAGGCGATTACCTTCATAGTAAAGATGCAATTCTTCCCTAAAAAGCAAGCCTAGGTTTCAACACAATTCATGTTTTAAGATTTCGGTGTGTGAGGTCTCCATTATGGTTCACTTTCCTAAACAGAGGTACTTATAATTTTATCATTATTATTAAGGAGGATACTTTAATAGCAACTACAATGACCAGTTCTTGGATTAGCTAAATGTGTGCTACAAGTCAATGTGTTCCAAGGAATTCAGAGAGGAGTGAACCTGTGTCCTTTGGAGCGGAAATGCCGTCCACAGAAGAAACGGGTCCTGCTCCAGAGCCTTCGTTCATGCAGTCAAGAAATATTTCCTGAGCACAACATTATAGATTTTCTCCAAGGCACATAATCAGAGAAGAGGAAACCTGCGTCCAAGTATAAGTAATATGATCACCAGGAAAAACAAACAAACAACACACACATTTTCAAATAAAATCTCTTGGTCTTCTTGAGGTAGATCACATGTTCCACGGGATGAAAGTTTATTACCAATTACTTGATATTTTCGTCCCTGTCACTGAGTCGTCTTCCCCTCCTCCACAAGATAATGCCTCTGCTAAGTCGCCCCATGACTCCATAGTGGACGGTGCAGAAGTTGTGTGCTTGTTTTACACCACTATCAAATCCCTTCTAGTGACCGTCTGAGTCAGTTCCGGCCGCTGGAACGCCACACCACAGACAGAGTGGCTTAAACAAACACTGACTTCTCAGAGCCTGCTTCCCGGTTTCCAAGTTCTGCTGTGTCCTCACACGGTGGAGAGTGAAGAGCAGTTAAGATCTCTCTTACAAAGGCACCAATCCCTTCCAAGAGGGCTCTGTCCCAGGGCTCCATCTAATCCCAACCACCGTCCCGAGGCCCCATCCCCAAAAATACCATCACCCCGGGAAACAGGGTTCCGACAGGCATTTGGGGGAGAGACAAACATTCAGTG
The DNA here is from genome assembly GCA_028646535.1 of Procyon lotor. NCBI lineage: Eukaryota > Metazoa > Chordata > Mammalia > Carnivora > Procyonidae > Procyon > Procyon lotor. The sequence goes on from CM053607.1 coordinate 6,279,931, forward strand.
CCGAAGGGTAGCACATTGAAGGTTCACCTTTTTTTTTTTTTTCTTATGAGACGGACTTACTATCAAGCATTAACATTGAAGATATTGTCAAATTATGGTTTGGTTTTCTTTGTTAGGTATTTCACTTGTTCTCCCCAGATGCTTATATAATGAATGGTGTCTTCGTAAAAGCAGCCCAGATCACTAATTATCATCATTCCTACATTTCCACACCACCACCACAGCTTTCCACTCAAGAATAAAAGTGGTCCTGAATCTGTGGGGAAACATCTAGGTAAATTTTTCATTTTTATAACACCAATAAAATAATATTAGAATGTGTGTGTGTGTGTGTATATATATATATATATATATATATATATGTAAGTATGCACACCTACATATACTATTACTTATGTATGTATATATCACTTAAGTGAAATAAATAATATATATGTGTTAATAATATTTATCACACCTTTCAGTTAGCAGGGAAAACAATCAAAATACTTGATTTATGCTCATGGCATACTTTCCAATTTACACCATATACTAATGTTCTCCTAATGTTTATAAATTTTATGAAAAATTCTCCTTGTACTGGTTTCTGTTTTTATTTTCTTTGGACTCTGTAATATCTCTCCAATTGAAAACTCAATTCCTCTTTTCACCTTGGAAATATTCAGCAATTTAGTATGTGACCTATGTTCTGTCACGTTGGAAACCAGTATATCCAGTTTAGACTTCTGTGCTTTTTTCCTTTGGATCCTACATCATCTGTCACGTACTTGTACTATCTTTTTAATGTTTCTCCAGATTTTCCAGATGTATCATGATTCTATCTTCTACCTCATTGATTTAGTTTCCCACTCTGTGTTTCTAGCTTTAATTTTTTTTTTTTTTAAGATTTTATTTACTTATTTGACAGACAGAGAGAGAGGAAGAGAGGGCACGAATGAGCACAGGCAGAGGGAGCAGCAGAGGGGGAGGGAGAAGCAGGCTCCCAGTGAGCAGGGAGCTGCACGAGCGGCTCAATCCCAGCACCCCGGGATCATGTTGTTTATGTTTATGCCATGATCATAGACAACACTAATGAGGTTGTTTATGTGCTCCTGATACTTGATCATGAAACAATGTCCTAAGAGTATAGACAATAACAGACGCTACTTACGTGGCGCTTAAACTGTGCCAGTCAAGGTATGGTCTGCAGATGAAGAAAATGAGGCTGAGAAAGTTTATACTTTACTCAAAGTCATAGAATCAACAACAAAGCAAGGATTCAGACTCATACCAAAACACTGCATACATTTTTTCCTACCCCAAACTCCATCTTAAATTATTTCCAAGAGGGACCGACCAGGCTGGTAAGTTTGATATTAAAAAAAGTTGGACTGGCTGCACGCTCGGCTACTTAGTAAGTCAACTGAATTCATTTTTCTTATCCTCAGTCATCTGTTCCCCAAAACTTGAGTAATAATATCAACTTCATGGGCTATTGAGATGACTTCATGATATAAAGTATGTGAGAAAAGCCTGATACATATTAGATGCTGAGTAAATGTTGAATGGAATTTAAATCTTCAAATAATTCCTCACATTACAGAGTGCCAGTGTGGGCTCTCCCTGTGTAGCCACCTAATAGCAAATAATGGAATTCTTGAGCAGAGCTGAACGCAAAGATGACTCAATGTGGTATGACACAAAAATATCTGGGCTTCTAATATCGGATGCTATCTGTGTGGTAAAAAGCTTAATGACGTAAAACTCCCGGAGCCATACATTGCAAAATTCAATCTACAAAGGACACAGTAAGTATTGTAATCACAGACTCACACAGTATTAAGGACGTTAAGGAAGTTATTGAGCCTGCTGATCTAATTAACAGAACTAATAGGAAAAAAACTGACCGGCATAATTTCCTCAGTTTATGCATCCACACATCTGACGTCTGCTAGGTTCTGACTGTGTTCCAATCACTCCTTTGCATCTGGGTAACGGTGGAGAAAATGGCATAGCCTCTAGTCACCTACAGAAGCTTTTATGACTGTATTTTCACTTGACTCTTCTTCACTATATGACATGTTTGATAAAAATGGAATAAACTGAGATAATCAGGCAGAAACCGCGGAACAGCATTGTCATAGTACCTTCGGCTGATAGGAAGCCTGATGGTTCTTATTTAAAATTGAGTGCTATATTTATAGTTCAAAGATAAAGGAGTAGCCACTTGATAAATTCCCTTTTCACACTTTCCTGACTCTCGGAAAATACAGTTGTTGACTAGGAGTAACACACTAAGTACCTAATGAGGAAGAACAGTGTTTTGTGACTGTTTTTCACGAGGGTGTTCTTTGTATCTACCAGTGCTAAAAAGAAAGAAGGTATTTAAGAAACTAACTTCCTACAGGAATAATATAGGGTTTAGACACTTTCGAGGGTGTTCTTCCATGATTATCTTTTACTATTTTATCTTCCAAAATGAACACATTCTTTCATTGTTGCTGTTCTCTGCGTTAAACAGCACACTGGCAAAACGTCTTGGTAGCTGATAGGTACCAGTTAAGCATGGAGCTTTTGTACAAGTTTGCACAGTGGTTTTATTTTCTGAGCCAATACAGAACAAATGTAATAATGAGCAAACTCTTGCTCACCTAGGGTGAGGAACAGCGATAACTGCATTTACTAAGTACAAAGCATTGAATCGATGATACAGTTGCTTTTGGATCTCTTTTAAATCTCACATCTGTTTTTGGCTCTGTGTTTAATAACAAAACCCGGGCTTCTGCTCAGTTGTGAACAACCTAATTTGAGCAGGTACAGAGATGTCTAAATTCAGTGCTAGCTCTACCTATGATAATTCAGCAATTATAGTTTCCATTTTTGCAAGGCTTCTGGGGGGACATTGTATCTAAAAGCATTTGAAATGAGAATGGCTGGCACATTCCAGGTATATAATTGGGTTCTCTCCATAGGCAGCAATTATTTTTTGGTTTTTTTGGTTTTCACATCTGCTTATATGCCCTTAGCTGTATTGTACACTTAGAAGTGAAACTTTTATTCTAAATTAGCACTTTCCTATTCTCAAAATTAAAAGCCATCCTATGATATCAAATCACTTAACAATAATCAGTTATTTTGAGCTGAACATAGTGTTCTAAATGATGAAAATATATTTTATAACAAATTTTGAAAACATAAGCAATTCCATGACTGATTATAGAATATTTACAGAAATATTCTGTAGAATATTTCTGTAGGATACAGAAAAAGCACAAAAAAGGAAAATAATCCTGACCCTCATGAGATATGAACGTGTTTAACACTTTTTTTCCAAACTCATCTCTACATCCAAATGTGTCTGATACTGGAATACTATATAAACAGCTTTATTTATTGTTTGTTAAAGTGCATATACTTTACCAGGTTGGATACAACCCAAATGTGATTTTAATGGCACATAGTAGTCCACTATATGGCTCTATCCTAGCTTATTTAACATCCTATGATTAGTTATTTGGATGATTTTGCTTTTCATTATTAATTGCATTTTAATGAATATCACTTTACCAAATATGTATTCATTCACCTAGCAACCTTTGAGTCCTTGGTATAAGTAGTTACATAATAAATACAATCTCTGCTCTCAAAAACTTACAGTGTAGTGGCTTTGATTTGCCCTGAAGCACCAAATATGAGGGACCTTGACACATTTCAAAACACTGAGAACATAAAGAGAAGGAAGATGGAATTCTAATATACAAAAGGTTTATAAAGAAGGCTATGAGTTCACACAAGACTTTTAGTCAAATTAAGACATCCCCACATTCACAGAACGAAGAGCCACTGAGCAAATTAACTTTGTGTTTCTGAAAGATGATTTTGGTTCCAATTGGGGAAAGGACCTAAAAAGTACAAGACTGAATAAACAGGTGGTTGCTATCATCCAGTTACTGACTGGGTGCTGAGTGACATTTCAGAGGTGGGCTCAGCAGGACTTCTTGGTGACTCAGTGGTTGAGCAGTGAGAGAAAGAGCCACCCACCTGAAGGCTAGTGAAACATTATGGAAATTACCCCTTTCTGTTGCATGTGCCTCCCACAGCTCATTTTCCAGGGTGTTGCTGGTTGTCATTGTCCAGTGTCCTTCCAATATGAGATGAGTTCATTTCCCATTCTACAACCCGTTTCTGTTACAGAGATCTCAGGGCTCATACAATTATACACCAGTCCTCCTAGAATTCTACATTTTATGGCCAGTGTCCACTCTTCCCCATATCTGATCCTGCTATATTTTGATTCAGGGACTTCTAGATAGATGCTATTGCAAATAAAAGCCATAGCTCCTTTTAAAAAATACATTACAAATTAAAACAAAAGTGAGATGTGACTATACTTCTATTAGAATGGCTTAAAAATTAATAAACACGAATTGCTTTTAGAGATACAGAAAAACCTAAGTCTTGTTCATTGCTGATGGGAATGTAAAATAGTTCAGCCACTTTGGAAGGCAATTTGGGAGCTACATACAGCCTTCCTATACTATCCAGCAATTACACTCCTAGTTACCTATGCTAAGGATTTGAAAACATGTCCAATCATCACATTGTATACATTAAATTTATAAGAGGTTAAATGTGAGCTGTATCCCAGTAAGGCTGCAGTGAGCAGCCTCATTCATTGTTACCCAAGCTGGAAGCAACCAAAGTTTCCGTCAGTACGTGAATGAATACACAAACTGGGGTACCCACAGAATGAACTATTATTCAGCAACAAAAAGAAATGAACTACAATGCCATGAAAAGAGATGGATGAATGCTTATTGTTACAGGAAAAAAAGCCAGTCTGAAAAGGCTACGTACTTTGATTCTAAATACTGAGAGTCCCAACTTAAAATGGTTTGACCTCCAATTTTTACACTTTTCAATGGTACAAAAGCAATATGGATTCATGGGAAACCATATTTGAATAAGGAATTTTGGCCATTTCCCAACCTAACATGATGCTGGACAGCGGCAGCGAGCCAGCCATGTGATCACGAGGTTCACCAGCTGATACGCTGACAACCATCTGTACCGAACCAAGCATTCTCCTTTTCACTTTCGGTAGAGTATTTAGTAAATTACAGGAAATAGCCAAAACGTTATTATAATATAGGTTTTGCATTCAATGCTCTTGCCCTACTGCAGGGTAATGGAAGTATTCTGAGCACGTGTAAGGTAGGATAGGCTAAGCTGTGGCGTTCAGTAGGTTAGGCGTATTAAAATGCATTTTCAATTCAGGATATTTTAAACTTACAATGGGTTTCTCAGGATGGGACCCCATCATAAGTTGAGGAAGATCTGTATATGATATCCGTAAAAGGAAACCGACAGGGATAGTAAAGAAATCAGTGGTTGCCAAGGGTTCTGAGGAAGGAAAACAGGGCTAAACAGTGCAACTCAGAAGATACTTTAAAGCACTTTCTCTATGAAACTGTGATGGTGGAGACATGATAATATTCATTTTTTAAAACCCACAGAACTTTACAGCACAAGAGGGATGCTTAGCTTGTGCAAAGTCTACAACTCTTTGAGGAGATTGGGGAATCTAAGAGCAGAATGCAGAATGTGACAAAGCAATCTACCAGTGATACAGATATGGAATAATCTCACTGAAGGCAGCAGGGTAACGACACGGTGACCTCAGAAACTTTGGAGGTGAGTGGAGACTGCAGGACTAAAGGGAAAATCAATTGTCCAGAAGCATTGTAATCTAGCTGTTGTTTTCCATAGGGCTACAGGCTAATAATTCTGCTCCTGCTGTAAATGTAAACTGTAATTGAACAATTAAGTAAATGGATGGCAGGTGGTTTGGAGGATTTCTCATATTTGGAGTGGGAAGTTACACATAAGCAAGGGGAGAAAGTAGAACGATCCGTGAGCAGTAAAGGAGTAAAGTTGTAGACCAAAAGGAAGCTAATGTATAGTTTCATATCAATACAGACTGTTACATAAGAAAACATTTAAAGTATACATATGCAGTATACACACATCGACTTTCTTGCCCAGTCAGCAGAAAGGGCCTAAAACAAGGGTACCTCAGGAGCACTGAGCCATACCCTTCTCCAATAAAAGGAATGAGGGCTCCCTGGAGACATGACTGATTCTAAAGACTGCAGCAAGGACGGTAGAAGATGAGCCTGGAGCATCGTAGCACCAGAAAATAAAGAAGTGCTCAAAAAATACTGACTGCCATCAACGTTGCCCGGTATTACTTCAACAAATATGGTACTGAGGTTACCAAATCCAGAGGAATGGGACCATACAACACGCAGTTTGGAGTTGTGATCTACATGGAGAACGGACTGGAAACCCAGGAAAGCGCAGACTTAATCTCTAATACAACTTGAGAATTGGCAGCTGCGTGATCGTTATAGATTTGCGTGAGCAAAGCCAAATGTAAAACATTTCATGGGACTTGGTCTGCAACTGGCATCACCAAGACCCAGGGAACAAAGGCATACCAGTACTGTCTGCATATTCTCATGGGCTTACTTAACCAAAAGGAAATGCGTGCCCTGTTTTTCTTATCAAATATAGATTAACACGGCCATTATTATTAGAACTGTGAAGCCTACCAATTACCTTGTATTATTCATGGTTGTGTCTGAGTAGGTTATATGCTGCTTTCTATGGCGGTTCTCACCGTTATGTTTCACTTTGGTATAAAAGAAAAATAGGAATTGCAGCAGAAATTCGCATCAGATGTGTACCATGGAGTACCATGCTATTTAAGATTTTAGATGGGAAGGCATTAAGCAATGCAGTCTGAAAATAAATCCCACTTCTCTGTCCAAAGGGATTCTAGAAACATGTGGCCACTTTCCTCCCTTTCCTTATGCTACTGCACCACATTAAATATCATAGATCTTGACGATTCACAGACATGTACCCTGGGGCAAATAATACATTATATGTTAATAAAAATTTTAAAAAAATATCATAGATCTAACACATAACGTGCAGACTTGCAGATACTGGAGCATGACTTAACATACTTCATTCACTTATTTGCAAGCATTTCCTGAATACCCATCACCTGGCAGGCCATGTGCCAGGAGCTGAGAACCCCTCCATCAACCCCAGAGATGGAAACCGCCACTGGGCTCAGAGTTTAGTCTAGCGGGGCACAGAGATACAAACGGGCAAGAACAACGCAGAGCGGTAAGTCCTAAGATCAATCACTGCTTAAATGAACCCTAACCCTCACTGGGAATTCCTCAGTTTAGAATCGGATCCTCTCAGGACTTCGCTGCAGCTCTGGGCCTTCAAACGGTTTCAGGCCAACTGTTGTGTGGCGCTTTCCAGAGCTACCAGAAGTTGATTTCTGTTACAATTAGGCATGTTCTTAATATTTTCCCCTCCTCGCTGGTCTGCCCACCACCACGGACTCACCTGCACTGGTTTCTTTCATCTCTCTATTATAGGCACTAACACTAAGGAAAATCTAAATCACGCCATTTCCGGCCGAGTTATCAACAGGAACCAACGTCTCTGCCACTTCCCTAACCACAGTGACATTTCGTTCTCCTGATCACGACTCCATCATTTTCTTGGGAGGATCCATTATTAACCTGCATCTTTTACAGGCTCACTAGTTGGTTATCTGTATCCTTATAATTGGATGTGCTTCCATGTTCATTTGCGTTTGGCTTAAGAAACATGCATCTACCATTTTTATCTACCACTCCCAGCAAGGTCTGCAGTAGTGGTCATAACCAAACCTGTTGATATTTCTGAGCTAAAACACTGAGTATTCACATTAAGTGGGATAAACAATGGCTGTACTTAACTGTGCATCAGTCCACATGAGACGTTGTCCCTAATGACTTTTCCATGAGCACATGAAAGAAGGTGTGGTTTTCAGAGCTACGAGAACTTGAACTTGCCAGACCAGTTGGCCCCTGAATGATCACCTGCACGTGCCAAATCTGACACTGAGATTTCTTAACAGGATTTCACCCTTCTTCAGTTATTTATTCCAAACCCTTCCGAACACAGATCCACGGGACCACGGTTTACATACATTTACAAAGTGTATTTTTGTCACAACATTCACGTGACCAGAAGCTCAGTGGTTATAAATCGCATTATATGTATTATTACAAAAGACACTGAAAGCAGGAAGGAGAGTATTGATGACTACCAATAAAACATCTGAAAAGATGCAAAGGGAATTAACTTGAGCCACTAATGGCCCAAGTCCAATAAGAAGGGAAAGCTGTCGGAATTATCACCACTGAGACTGCTTGGGAACACTTCAATCTGTGCTTTTCATGGAAGGAGGATTCTCAGAATTTAACTCCCTGGAAATGATGCAGGTTGAGAACTGAGCTAATTTCTAATTTCTAAATGTTTATGCAAACTTTCGTGTGAAAGCACAAACTTTCAGTGATAAGACAGGAAATCGGGGTGTTTTCATGATCAGGTTTTTAACTATGGTAACCTTATTTTAAGCCTCTTGCTGCAGCTGAATTCTAAATGGGCTATCCACTTATTCTAGCATTCCGTGCAATCATAACACTTTCAAAGTGATGGAAAGCCATACATAACACAATCAAACATAAAAGATGAATTTTCAGGACAGTCTAAATTTTTTTTTTTAAGATTTTTATTTATTTGACAGAGAGGAGAGAGATCACCAGTAGGCAGAGAGGCAGGCAGAGAGAGAGGGGGAAGCAGGCTCCCTGCTGAGCAGAGAGCCCGATGTGGGGCTCGATCCCAGGACCCTGAGATCATGACCTGAGCCGAAAGCAGAGGCTTTAACCCACTGAGCCACCCAGGCGCCCCCAGGACAGCCTAAGTTTTAAAAATATGTGTGTGTCACACAATAAATTGGCAGGATTCAAACTCAATCATCTTTTCTTAGACTCTGTACTGAGAAGGGTATTTCAAAAATCAAGGAGTATGCTCTTAATTTCCTTACATAACTCTGAATTGACTCAACTCTTTCAAACACCATTAAAGCATGAATCTAACAAATGACAAAGAGCTAAGCCAAGATAGGAATGCATATCTTATGCCAAGGAAGGGAGGCACAAGTAACTGAGGCAGGATTGACTCAGGTCTCCAACTTCAAGTGACATTTCATCATCGTCACCAAATATTGACTTACCACCAGGTGTACACAAGGATAAAGTAGACTCTATTCTATACCAACATATAGGTTGCTCTGTATGTTAGCTCACTGAAGGCTCACAATTTGGTTGGGAAGAACCAAAAACAACTGTAAACAATTAATGGCATCTTTTGTCAAATGCGCAGTGCAGTCAATAATGGCTGAAGAGCACGGGCTATGAGGGAAGTCACTGTCATCGAGGGTGGGGGGAGGAACTTGCACTAGTTCTCAATGGAAGGGTAGAACTTAAGAAACAGTATCAGCTATAAACACTGGCACTAATGATGCAATAAATGAATCAAAGAAAGTATTAGTCTTTGAAGTGAAAGCATGGAATCTGACAGTACCCTACTTTTTAAGTATTGAGAATATCATGCGCCCAGAGAAAGTTGGCATCCTAAATATAAGAACCGAATGTAACACCATATGCATCCAAGTGGAACTTCATATTCTCTACTATATGACATATTTGCATATAATATACTATGTTTTATACAGAAAATCCATATCTAGTATCCAGCACACTAGTTTTAAATGGTATTATGTACATTTCCTGAGCATTTGCTAAAGCTGCCAACTGAGCTATCATGTTAATTTGAGTTAAATTGCTAAGATTATGACATAAGCTTAAAAAGCAATTAAGAATAAGTATGACACTGATGATGAAAAAGAAGAAAGGCCCTCATTAAGGATGGTTGTGGAGTTTGGGCTGATATTCATAATTTTTTCAGGGATTTACTATAGTAAATTAATTTTTAGCTTAATTTTGAAAAGCAATCTGATAAATTATAAGAAATGTCAAGCCACTGCCTGAAGCAATGTTTTGAAAATTAAATGTGCATTACATTAAACTTTTAAATGTGAATTGCTACTTTTAACAAATGTTGATTTCTAAATTAAAAATGAGCATTTTTTCACTTACTGTAAAATATAATTTGCAATTACATCAATTGTGTTGTGTCAGAAAAATCATTAATGTGAAAAACAACTTTGTTTCTAATGCTTATTATAAGGCACGATTGTAATTTGGAGAGCAACCAAATTACTGGTGTGTGTATGTGGGTGTATGTGTGTATACAGGTAGGCTATTGATTAAAATGAAAAGCAATGAACCTCTTAAATCAGCTAATTAAGTACTGTCATACCACTTTAAATGCGAGCCTAAATTCCTAGGGTAAATGAGCCAACACCTGGAGTCGCTACTCCAGGACCTATTTTTAAAGAAAGACATACTTTGGGACATTCGGTGGTGAAAATGCCTCTTAGATCTGTATCCGCAGCATTCCATTTTGTGAGGATCATCTGAACTTGACCATAGTGTATGTTGAGTTAGATGTACTCATTATACATTAAAAGCCATAAGAAATAACCTTAAAAATGAAAAGTTCGCATTTAAAAAACATTAGTAGGAATATATGAAGATCTTACATTCAGTCAACAAATACTTGCTGCATTTCCTAGGAACCGAGCACCCTCGGGGTCTGAAACATGGAGGAAACTGAACCCCAAATACAAGCTTCCTCGCACAGTTGATAGCTGAGCTAAAATCTGACCTTGGCCTTCCGACTGCATATGCCATGCTCTCTCCACCGCACAACAAGGCTGCTTACCTGACAACTGCGTAGACAGTGTTAACTACAGAGAAGGTAGTTAAATACTGCTTGGGGAACTCACAGCGCCATCTCCAAAGCTAGGTTTAGGAGGTCGGTATGATTGCCGATAGGATTTGGCTATTTTATTATCATCCTGATTGCACATACGTAGCACAAATGACTGATCCTAGGCTAGATTTTTTTTCTTAAAAGACTGTCATGAAATAAGATGATGCATTAACACAAACAAATGTAACAGGCTATCAGAAGTTCTCTTTGCAGAAGTCAAAATGTAAGGTGGCAAATGTTTCCATTTTGTGCTTTTGAAAACTAGAGCCACCCAATTTCGATTTGTATCAGACAGGGTCCAACTGCGTCCTCGTTTTATATTATGCATTGCTTCAGTGCTAAAAAGTCAATTAAGCTTCTGATCTACTTTCATTTTGGCATTTAAAGATAAAGAGGAGTAAGTATTCATGGATTCTCCCATTTGAATAATGAGAGAGGGTTTGATTAGTATAATCACATATAATTTAAGGCTAATATAGCCCAGCTTCTTTCTAGACACTGGATCTACAGGTTAGCTGTCTGTTATGGGCTGTTTGTACCCCTCAACTCTCCATCCCAAATTTCTATGTTGATCCCTAACCCATGCTGGCTGTATTTGGAGGAAAGAAAGAGGTAAGGTTAAATGAGGTCCTAAGAATGGGGCCTGACCCAATAGGATGAGTGTCCTCAATGAATGAGATACCAGACAGCCCGCTCACAAGTGCTCACTCTCTTTCTCTCGCTCTCTGTGTGCTCCCATGCACTCAGGAAAGGCTATGTGAGGACATGGCAAGAAGGTGGCCAGCTGCAAATCAGGAAGAGAGTCCTCACCAGGAACTGAGTTGACCAGAACTTTGATCTTGGACTTCCACCCTCCAGAACTTGGGCAAAATAAATTTCTCTTGGTTAAGCCCCTCAGTCTGTTATGGCAGCCAGAGCCAACTAACATACTGTCCTTGGAGGAACAGATGAAGCTGATAGTGTCTTAGAACAGTATCAGACATGGCATCCTCAGAAAGATATGTGGGTGCTTTTCTATTCCATTATCTTCTTTAAAAATCTTTAGTAAATTGGCCATCCTCATAAACTTGAGGTGCTACTGTAACATAATAAAAGGTTACGTGGTAATTTATCTATACTCGATATATTTACTAGACACCTACCAAATGGAAGCACTATTACAATCGAATGTTCAGAACAGTCCAATGTCCCTACCCTCCGTGGAGTGTATCTTCTACAGGAGAGACATGAACACTAAACACCGAAATAAACTAGTACATTAGAGATGTCCAGCTGTGTAGGAGAAACCAAGCAGAGAAAGCGAATTGGAACTGCTGGGTGAGATGTTGCTCTCTTAAGTGGAGTGGAGCAAGATGCCCTTCCTGAGATCACTAGCATCTGAATAAAGATGAGAAGGCACCTGAGGGGCAGGAATCAAATTAATTACATTAATTAGAACTGCATGTCATTATCATTACTGTGTATTTGCAATCCTTGCAATTCCAGTCTTATTTCTATTCTAAGGTTCTATTAGAACGTTTCTTAATTCTGTGAAAAACATATTCTTCAGTTTGGAGGTCAATTTGGTTTTTTTTTGTTTTTGTTTTTTTGGAGATCAATTTGGAAAGAGACCAAATTCCTTCTGTCCTTCCATAACTGCAAGCCTGGAACCTCTCCTGAGGCTCACATGACCCCTGTTTATCTTTCCAGTTTCCTATTTCACATTCTCCCCATGAGCAGACACTGTAGGGTTCTCTCCAGTATTTATTCCTTTTCTAGTCCATTTTTCAGAGGCCATGGCTTTTGTGTTGAATTGACTTGATCACCAAACTGTGACAAAACTGTAGTAACTGGTCAGTAACCCAGGTCTAAGCTGATCCAAGTAGGTCATTTCACTGACCTCAGTGAACAATTCATGAGTGGGTAAAACCTAAGATAGAAAAATAAAAGCAAAGCGGAGTACTTTCGTTTGGTGATCAAGTGAAAGGAGGTCCCTTTCTGCAGTAGATATATTTGGAAGTGTGACATTCAGAACTGTTGTAGCCTTTGTTTTATGATAATGGAAGATGTCCGGAGTCAAGCTTCCTCTTAGAGGAGCAAAACTGAAGGCAATCATACAGACATGTTATGGAGCCCTGATCAAACCATGCTTGAAACCCACAATATCAGCAGACTTTTCAGATATGTCAAACAATAAATTCCTAGGATTACCTAATTCTGGGTGGAGTTTTTCCTGCTTTATAGTGTCAAAGCAACCTAAATTGCCATCTCCCCACTACCAAAAAAAAAAAAAAAAAAAGTACATACACACTCAGATGTACATCTTAATAAAAGCCCTACAACTGGGCTTTTTTAGAATCTCTTTTGTACCACATTTTTCTAGAATAAGATGAAAAAGCATAGCTCTGCCTTAGCCACCCAAACCCTGGAATGTCTTCATAATCTGAAATATCCTCTTTTATTTATCACTTCAACAGCCTGAAGAACTCTCATACTCCACCACTTGTTACAGAAGTATATTCAACTAGTTCTGCTGTTAATTGGGCCTTGTATGAACTGATATACATATCCAAATACTTCCCTAGCAACTGGTATTTTTGGTGATACATATACCTCATTTTATGTCAGCATCCACTTTCTAGAATAGTCCACATCTCTTTTAGAACAAACATTTAAATAAGTGTTTTAATCAAAATGTTAACAAGGCTTTAAAATGAAGCTAATAATTTGCATGCCTTCCCACAAGTCACTAATGGGGACACTATTCACGGCTCCAGGTAAATCTTGTAAAAATCTGAATAATTATCTGAGAAGTATAATCTACTACAGCTACCATAAAATTGCTAACAGAATTAAGCTATTGTCATAATTTTTGGATTTTTAAATTTATGCTTGCTATGTACCTGCATTTTTTCCATCATCTACATATTTTATTTATTTTGTATATCTATGTTTCCGGCATATGTCATTTTAACACTGATCAAAGTCAACTATTTCAAAGTTCAGTTAGGTGCTACCTAGGACACTTGAAATCATGCCAATGCAAATTTTAAAATGTGTGTAAAATGTGTCTATAGTTTGAAGCAGAATGCATTATTGTGCAGCTACAGAGAGCAACCAAAAATCTCATATGTAAGAGTGAAGACATCCTGATGGCCCAGTGGACACACATTTAATTAAAAGACATGGCAGACGATAGTAGTTCAAGTCCACATGGTGGGATATCACTGATATATACATATATATATATATATATATATATAATATGTATATTACACATATACATATTTTATATATTTTATATATAAAATATATTATATATTATAAAATATATTTTACATATAAGTTATATTTTATATGTAAAATATATATATAAAATCACTGTGAATATAATATAACACTATAATGGATGGCTAATTTAAACAATTCTATGACAGTAAGGTAGATCTGTCTAAAATTTATCTTAAAGTTTGCAAGCAATAGTGACAGCACCGTAGGCTCCTGGGATGGAGAACTGCATAGTACCTGTGGAAAAGCAAAGTAAATGACACTTGGCCAGGTGAAGGGAGGAAGTTACACAGCAAATGATAAGCTACTGCTAGTTGAGGCTAAGCTACTTTGAATCATATCCAAGCTGTAGCTTTAATGGGCAAATGTCAAGGGTCTTGCTAGAAATTCCCTGGTCTCATTCTAAAAAGGACTCTGCAACGCAGCCCAAATACAGAGGGTTCTCCACTTGATCAAAATAAAGCAAAATACCAAATGAAAGTACAGCAACAGTATTACTATAATTCTGGTGGTGAGATTACAATGTAGGTTTACATTTAAGATTTCTAAACAAGATAACTGAGTTGGTGTTTCCACTATTATGACCAACTGGAGCTAAGCTGTAACTGACCGGGGCAGACTTAATAGCAGATTTATATTATAAAAAGTAAACATGATTGGAGAACTTATTTCTAAGCTCCTCTCTCATTTTGCAGGATTGCCATTAATGAGAATTTTGTGGATGCCAGGATCCTACTTGCTAAAGGAATTATGCCTGTGAGTTATATATAAAAACCCAAATTCCTACAAAATCAACCTTCATTAGGAGAGGACAGATATCACTAAAGGAGTGAGACACAGCCAGATGTAGAAGTGACATGAACATTGCCATGAATGAAGTGAAAGTGAAATTTAAATTAATTCAAAACCATAGAAAAATGTGACCTTTCTGTACCAATGAGTTAAAATTAACACTAAATGTTCATTAAAACCAAGTCAAGTACGCCATTCAGGTAACAGGGCTTTGTACTGGCAATTTGTTAATACACAGGTCAAAGAATGGAGCTCTTCCTGCTCTCTGGGCGTTTCTGGAAAAGCCCAGAGCAAGTCTTCTAAGGAGAGCAGCTGAAAAGATCAGCCATCCGCCTCCTCCAAGACTAGCTAAGGGATGGGCTGTGCTAGCTTTGGGAGAGCAGAGAGGAAGTCTCCCCTCCTACCCCTCGTTCCATGGATTGAGTCTCCAAGATGGCCAGTGAGATAGAGGAAAGTATCTGAGAGGAGGGAAGCCAGCTTCTCACTGCCCCCTGCAGGCCAGCTGAGCTGCCTGAGCCCCGGGGCCCACCCTGGTACTCCCACCCAGAGGGCTCTGAGGGCCTGGCGGGTGTCCCTGGGCCTGGGGGCTGGAGCGTGCCTCGTGTCTGGAGAAATGGGAAAACATACACAGCGTGGAGCAGACATCATGGGCAGGGTGAGGAGAGAGGGCAAGACTAGATTAAGTCCGTTCGTCCTTTCTTTGCTGAGAAAAGTTAAGTGCGAATTTCCCATCAGCTTCCTGAAGGAAACAAAAGTTAAGGAGCCTGAGGCTTTCGGAGGTCTCTTGCCCCGCAGGCTGAGCACTGAGGCAGGGAGACTACAAAAATAAGATGTGCCCAGGGGTCTTTCATGCACAGGAACAGCTTAGCGAGAGCAGAGACTCCCAGGAGTTCGTGAGTGTGTCGCCCATGAGAACTACAGGGTTCAGGGGTTCATGCACAGCTAGCATTTGGGATGCCTCCCACACCAGAGGCCCACAGCTGCCCGGCACTCATACAGCTGCTCTACCCCTAAGGCCTTCTCCCCCTGGCCCAGCCCTGCAGAAGCCAAGAGCACAGAGAATGAGAAGGAGGGAGCAGACAGCCTGCTGACCTGGTCAGCATGACCTCCCCACCCCGGGAGTGGGGGGAGATTCGACCTGTAGCTATGATGGAAATTCACAATCAAGCCGGACTTAAAACATGAAAATTGTGTGCAGTTATTAAAGTCAGCTTCTGGGGCGCCTGGGTGGCTCAGTTAAGCGCCTATCGTTGGCTGAGGTCATGATCTCAGGGTCCTGGGATCGAGCCCTGCATGGGGCTCCCTGCTCAGTGGGGAGGCTGCTTCTCCTTTTCCCTCTGACGCTTCCCCTGCTTGTGCTCTCTTACTCTGTCAAACAAATAAAATCTTTAAAAAAAAATTTTTATATTAAAAAAAAAAAATAAAAGCAGACAGCTTCTCTATGTGAAAGGGACTGAGAGTCTCCATGCTATGTCTCCACAGAGAGGTTATACAGCATCTGCATTCTTATCCTCAAAGTCCTGTCAGGTTGAAGTGGCAAGAAAGTACTAGAATAGGCAAGTTTAACAAAATCAGAGTGGACCAACGACTGTGTGTGTGTGTGTGTGTGTGTGTGTGTGTGTGTGTGTGTGAGAGAGAGAGAGAGAGAGAGATACACATCAGAAAGGGAAAGTTCATATGCAGCTAAAGCTAAGCCTTAACTGTGAGTACACACAGAGCCCACTTACAAATGAAGATGCCAGGGATTTGGTACAGCGTGTCTTCTCTCCTCAGCAGGTAACTGTAGACGAGGAGGTAAGGAGCAGAGGGGAAGAGACACAATTTGTTTCCAAGGGCTATTTTTCTTTTTTAGAACGTGTGCAGAGGCTTATAAAAGAGCTTAAGTTTTTTTTTCCTCTCCCCGTAGCCGGCTGGTTGCTTGTGGGCAAGGGCTGTGCATCACTCGGAGAGCCTACTTCAAACGATGTCCATTCAGCAGGCGTTCAATAAATATTTAACTAATAGTGTTAAGCCAGGCTTTGTGAATATGGGGGGGGGGGGGAAAGGAATACAAAATTGAAAGAAACCAAAACCTGTCTTTATTTTCTCAATGCAAGAAAAAGAAATGCAAAACCTCAAGTAAATTTTCTTTCCTGATACTTTTGGGGAATTAATCTGATTTCTAGGGGATCCAGGAGTGTTTAGGGTTCTGTAGCTATGAGGCAGAAACTAACAAGTTTTTACTACTTTCTTCTTGATTAGAGTCTTCCTGAAGACATACTGAGGAGTGGAAAGAGGTGAAGCAAAGAATTCAAAAGGAGGGGCGCCTGTCGGTTCAGTCGGTTAAGGGGCATCTGGGTGGCTCAGTGAGTTAAGCACCCAGCTCCGGTCATGATTTCAGGGTCCTGAGACCGAGCCCTGTACTGGGCTCTGTGCTCAGCAGGGAGTCTGCTTCTCTCTCTCTTCTCTCTCTCCACCTCCCCCGGCCCTCCCCCTACTCATGCTCTCTCTCTCTAAAATAAATAAATCCTTGGGGTGCCTGGGTGGCTAAGTGGGTTAAAGCCTCTGCCTTCGGCTCAGGTCATGATCTCAGGGTCCTGGGACAGAGCCCCACATCAGGCTCTCTGCTCAACAGGGAGCCTGCTTCCCTCTCTCTCTGCCTGCCTCTCTGCCTACTTGTGATCTCTCTCTCTCTGTCAGATAAGTAAATAAAATAGAAATCAATCAATCAATCAATAAATCAATCAATCAATCCTTTAAAAAAATAATTCAAAAGGATTTCCTTTGTTTCTTATGGACTTTGGGTGTATCCATGTAACCTGCTGGCTACAGTTGTTGCACATTACAATAAATATACTTTGAATAATTTAACTACAGAAAGGACAAAGAAAAATCCCAGAGTGGGGTCTCAGATGTACTCCCACATGGCAGCCTAAAAACATGTATATCTCCTATTTCTCCATAACTATTTTTATTTTCCCGAGCTGAAGCCATCAGTTGGTGGAAAATTAAATTTTACTATAATGAGGTGACTCTAGCCAGATTAAATAATTTAAACAGTCGAATGCAGTCTTTACCTGTATGCCTGTAATCAATACTCAGTATTTCGGGGTCTGGCCTTCCCCTGTTCCTTCCCAAGATGGTGCCCAGTTAGTAAGTGACCTGCATGCAAGGACAGGGACACAGACTCTCTGAACATCTGACGGTCCCTGCTCTGGGCTGTCCACCAGCTGGAGGGTTGGAGGGCTGCTGGTGCTCTCCCTCGGCATTCTGTCAGGTTTTGCTACAGAAGCTGGACACTGGGGAAACTTCAAAATTTCTTCTCAATCTCCCGTTAGGAGGGGTCAATGAATCTTCCCTACACACTCAGGTAAATAAATCACTAGGTGTTCTCAATCCTCTTGAGGTTTGGAGGAATCCAGACCAAAGCAATCTTTGCTGCCTCCTCAACTGCCTGGCCTTGGCAACACCTTTGGCAAACTGTCTAGGAAGTCTCAACAGACTCCCGGAGCCTGTCAAGGCAGCTTCTGACTTACGCCCTGCTATGGGGCCCTCACGGTGGCAAGGGGGAGCCAAAAACAAGCCTGCACTCTGGGAAGGGCTTCGCAGCGTACTCTGATGAGAGTGTTCATACTTGGTAGCATGCAAAGCCAGCGCTTCTTCTTGCTAAACAAAGAGCCCTCAATAGGCTTCAGCCTTTGGCTTTCTCCTGCATTTATCTAATATGCTTCCTTCCTTCAGAACTTCTGGTTGGAAGAAGGGACACAGGACCACAAGGGTGGCTGCCTGCTCCCCCTACTTTTGCCTCGCCTCCTTCCTGCTTCCACCCACCGAGGCAGAAACTGTGAGCTCCCACCTTCTCATCTGACCCAGACTTAGACATGAAACTCGACAGTCTAACTTGCTCATCCTGGTTATTGATATGTCACAGGGGAATAAAGACATGGAAAGTCCTTTTATATCTATGCATCTCATGGCATTCATGACTCTGTCATGCTAAAAGGCCAAGAAAACCAACTTGAAAGCCAAAACTGTCTCTCCATGCTGGGTAATATCTGATATCTCCTTCCCTAGAAGTATAAATTTTAACGCCAAACAGAAGGAAAATAGTGGAATGGAACAAGTCTGCAGGTAGAAATTAAAATGCACTGGGGAGCCTAGGTGACTCAGTTAACCATTTGACTTTTGATTTCATCTCAGGTTGTGATCTCATGGGTTGTGAGCTTGAGCCCTGCGTGCTAAAGATTTTCTCTCTCCCTCTGCCCTTCCCACTAAAAAAAAAAAAAAAAAAGGAAAAAGAAAAAAAATTAAAGAAATTAAAATGCATTACTTTTATATTTGTAAACTATTATCCATATGACATCTGTTCTGTCCCAAAATTAATAGCACAGCCTGTATTTACAAAATGCCACAGTAAATGAGTTTAAGGACAAGAGTCCCAACTAAGATGTGCTCATAAGGGACTTCGGATATTCAAATGAAATTCTCTTGGCCATCTCCTTTCCTACATACAAGATTTACTTTCTCAATTTACAGAATTGCTCCCATTTGGATTTTTTCTAAATCAATGTGCTTTGATATAAAGTCATCTGTGAATGGGGCATTCACTAGTTGCTGTATTTCTATTAAACAATTTGAGGAAATTACTCAAAACTTCAGGCACTGGATGAAGTGGGTTTTAAAAGATGCTCACTCTCTGCCCTTGTACTAAATGCCAGGGTGAGTTCATTCATGAGCTATCTGGCAATAGTCTGACAGCCCCAGGATTACCAACGTAACAGAAATTATTCTTCATGGTAAATTAAGCTTTCAGAGGGATTTACAATTCACAAACAAACTACCATTTACTGGGCAAAATACTAATGTCTATGATATTCTCTAATGATGTTTTCCACATATTATAAAAACAAAATCTCTATTTATACCTTTAAGTCATATGAGATTTTTTGTGGATAATATAATTTTGGCCAGTTATCAAAATACTATTCTCTATTATTTTCATATTGATTTTTTAAAAACATATGTAATATAAAAAAATAAAAAAATTTAAAAAATAAAAGAAATATGTAATATATAAACTAAAGGCCAAAAATTCATTTGTTGGAACTTATTGAACTGGGGGCACCTGGCTGACTCAATCACTAGAGTATGCAAGACTCTTGACCTCAGGGTTGTGTGTTCAAACCCCACACTGGGTGCAGAGATTACTTAAAAATCTTAAAAAAAAAAAAAAAAAAAACAGAGAACTTACTGAAAGGACACTTAAGTTTATTTATACCATTTTATGTAACTTTTACCAAAGAAAGAACCATAAAGAAATACTAAGTTCTACTTGATGGTATGCAACTAGCATTAAACACTAGTTGACAAGTATTTAAATATATAGTGAATATAGTATACTTAACATCCATAATTATTTTTCTTTATCATAAGTTACTTTATTATTTCATTTTGTCTCTATTAACCATAACAAATTTTAGAAAAGATTGTCTGAATTAAACTGCCTCTTTTTCTATACGTGACTCTTTTTGTGTGTATGGTGAAAACAAGATCTACTTGCAAATTTAAAGTATCTATTTTTGTTAACTATAGTCCCCACTATATACATACACCTCGAGAACTTACTCATCTTGTAACTGAATGTTGGTAGGCTCTGACCAGTGTCCCTGTATCTCGCCCTCCTGCCAGCCGGCCTCTGGCAACCACACTTCTAGTCTCAGTTTCTTTGAGTTCAACTTTTTTAGATTCCACAGACAAGTGAGATCATACAGTATTTGACTTTATGCACCTGGATTCTTTCACTTAAGTATAATGTCCTCTAGGTGCATCCACGTTGCTACAAATGGCAAGACTTCCTGATTTTTT
Organism: Procyon lotor; assembly: GCA_028646535.1. Lineage (NCBI taxonomy): Eukaryota > Metazoa > Chordata > Mammalia > Carnivora > Procyonidae > Procyon > Procyon lotor. The sequence continues at coordinate 6,300,628 of CM053607.1, forward strand.
TGAGACTTAATAATATTTAATTACGTGTGTATATGTATTTTTTCACATCTTTACTCATCTGTTGATGGACACTTGCTGTTTCCATATCTTAGTTATTATGAATAATGTTGCAAGAACACGAGAATGATGTTCAAGGCACTGATTTCATTTCCTTTGCCTATGTAGCCAGAAGTGGAACAGCTAGATCATATGGTAGTTTTATTTTTAGTTTTTTGAGAACTCCTCACACCGCTTCCTGTAGGGGTTGTGCCAAAGTACAACCCCAGCAACTGTGAACTGAGGTTCCCCTTCTCAACATCTTCATCAACATCTGTTTCCTTTTGAATTTTTGATAATAACAGGTATAATCTTAACAGATGGGAGGTTATATCACATGGTGGTTTTGATTTGTATTCCTCTGATAACTAGTGATTTCGAGTATCTTTTCATGTGCCTATAACAAAAATGTATATTCAGGTGCTTAAACATTTTTTAATCAGGTTTGCTTTTTTTGTGTTGTTTGTTCATTTATTTTGCTATTGAGTGGATGAGCTCCTTACACATTTTGGTTACTAGATATATGGTTGTCCTTTCATTTTGTTAATGGTTTCCTTTGCTGTACAAAATTTTTTAGAGTGATATAGTCCCACTTGTTTATTTTTGCTTGTGTTGCAAGTGTTTTTGTGTTACATACAAAAAGTCATTGTCGAGTCAATGTCAAAAAGCTTCTTCCCTATGTTTTCTTTTAGGAGTTTTACAGTTTCAGGAGTTTTACAGTTTTTTTTTTTTTAATTTTATTTTTTCAATGTTCCAAGATTGTTTATGCACCACACCCAGTGCTCCATGCAATATGTGCCCTCCTTAATACCCACCACCAGGCTCACCGTCCCCCCACCCCTCTCCCTTCCAAAACCCTCAGTTTGTTTCTCAGAGTCCACAGTCTCTCATGGTTCGTCTCCCCCTCTGAGTCCCCCCAACTCACTTTTCCTTTCCTTCTCCTAATATCCTCCAGGATATTCCTTAAGCTCCACAAGTAAGTGAAACCATATGATAATTTATTTTCTCTGCTTTACTTATTTCACTCAGCATAATCTCCTCCAGTCCCATCCATGCTGATGTGAAAGTTGGGTATTCATCCTTTCTGATGGAGGCGTAATATTCCATTGTATATATGAACCACAACTTCTTTATCCATTCGTCTATTGAAGGGCATCTTGGTTCTTTCCACAATTTGGGGATTGTGGACATTGCTGCTCTGAACATTGGGATACACATGGCCCTTCTTTTCACTCCATCTGTATCTTTGGGGTAAATACCCAATAGTGCAATTGCAGGGTCATAGGGTAGCTCTATTTTCAATTTCTTCAGGAATCTCCACAGTGTTTTCCAAAGTGGCTGCACCAACTTGCATTCCCACCAACAGTATAAGAGGGTTCCCCTTTCTCCACACCCTCTCCAACACTTGTTGTTTCTTGTCTTGCTAATTTTGGGTTTCAGGTCTTAAACTAAAGTCTTTAATCCATTTGAGTTGATTTTTGCATAGGGTGTAAGATGAGGTCCAATTCATTCTTTTGCATGAAGATATCCAGTTTCCCATCACCTTTTATTGAAGAGATATCCCTTCCCCATTGTGTTTTCTTGATACTTTTGTCAAAGATTAGTTGATTTTTTAAGTCTGTTTCTGGGCTGTCTTTTTTGTTCTATTGGTCTACTCGTCTATTTCTATGCCAGTATACTGTTCTGATTACTATAGTTTTGTAATATAGTTTGAAATCAGGTAATGCGATGCCTCCCTCTTTTGCCTTTCTTCTCAATATTCCTTTAGCTGTTCAGTCTTCTGTGGTCCCACACAAATTTCAGGATTTTTTTCTGTGCTTGCAAAAATGCAACTGGGATTCTTATAGGGATTGCACTGAAACTGTAGATCACTTTGGATAGTGTGGACATCTTAACAATATTAAATTTGAATATATGACCACAGTGATTGATCTATGAAAGCTTTTCCATAAAACAGGACTCCTTTGTAGCCCACAATTCAGAAACTAATAGTCATTTAAATTCATTTTTCCCTTAAATACAACTTTAAATAAACCAAGTGACCTAAAATAAGAAAACAACAAACTGAGTTTACTAAGGGTGAGCTAAGAGTTTTTCCTCAATAGCAAGGATTCCTCATTCTTTAAGTAATGATATACATATTACTGATAAAGCCCATTCACATAGCACGTAAGGTGTAGCAGTACTACATTAAATGCATTATATTTATTATTTTACGTAAACTTTAAAAACTAGCAAATAGGATGTCACTGTTATCTCCATTTGAAAGTGAAGAAATGAGTCTCAGAGATGTGTAGTAACTAGCAGAAAGAGAATTGGAATAAAATCATACCTTGCCCTCTATGTTATACTTCTTCCATTAAGTTCCTAATAACTGTCTAGGTCTGTATTTCTAACACTATGTTTTGGAAGGATGTCATAAATTATGATATAATTTGAATTGAGAAGAAATTTGGCTGAGAACAAGTTCTGGTGACAAGATAAAAGAAATGATGAACAGTGTTTGATTTTCAAGTTCTTCAAAGCAATTTAATTCTAGGATAAAGAATTATAGTCTAACAAAAGATTCAAACAATACCTGGTTTGTGTAACAAATGATTAATTTCAATACAGTAGGCGGCCTCTATGATAGGCCCCACACCCTAGTATTCACGGCCTTGTGTAATTCCTGCCCTACGAATAACTTTCCTCTAACCAACAACAGACAACATGGATAGGCTGTCATTTCCATGAGTGGGCTAAAGACTGAATTTGTATTGCTAGTAGACTCTCTACTGCTTCTTTGCCTGCACACAGTGATGAAGCAAGCTGTCATACTAGAGAGGCCAACATGTCAAAGGAACTGACGGAAGTCACTAGCCAAAAGCCAATGAGGACATGAAGACCTCAATCTGACACTTGCAAGGATTTTAATTCTACAAAGAACTAATGATTGAGAATGGATGTGCGTCCTTCCCCAATCAACCCTTCAGATGAAACCGCAGATCATGATTCAGGTCTTGTGAAAGACTATGAAACACAGCACCCATCTAAGCCATGCCCAATTCCTTACCCATGGAAACCGCAAGATGATGAATGTATAGTGCTGTAAGCTGCTATATTTTGAATTTTTTGTTATAAAACAATAGATAATGATACATGCAATATTGCTGTTAAAACAATTCAATTATTCTAACTACTGATAATTATATTTAATTCTAATTTCCTTGAATCCTAAGCATAATTTTATGCAATCCTAAGCAAAACCATGCATATCCTAAGCACGATTTTAATACTTGTATCACAATTCAAATATATATTGAACTAAATTAATGGGGATTATGTTCAGAAGCAAAACATTGATTAATATGAGAAGGATTAAAGAGCTACACATGGTGAAGATTTCAAACTTTGATGCTTAGTGCCCTCCAAAAAGAAGATAAAAAGATCAAATTAAGGAAAACCAATAATGAAGCATGCAATTTCCCCCAATTACTGTGTTTTTGTGTTTGGGCTAAGTTATATTAGGAGGATTATTATAGTCAGTCAGGAATTTTATTGACTCAATTTTGTTCTCAAATATTTTCAAAGAAAAATACCTCATTATTTATTTTTTAGTTTATTTCTAAAGCATTTCAGCCATGGTTACTGAAACACACTAGTAGCCTACCCAAGTTCTTAATCACTGAGGATATTTTCATATCTGAAGAGAATAAAAGCGAAAGTATAAGTACCAGTCATTATAAAACCACTGAATTTTTTAGCTCTTATATGGCTCATTCTCATTAACCAAATTAAAGTTATATATTTACATGATAAAAGTTTCATAAGGTAGAATAATATTCCCATACCAGCGATAAATTTGGATGAAGGCATAATTCATAATAAAATATAATAGGTTTCTAGGCTATTTGGTACTACTGTAGTGCTGTATTATATGATGGTACTTCAAAAGTTAAATCTTTAGTAGACATTATGAATGACGTCCAGAGAAATGCTTACATGAAAAGTGTAACACCCCATGTGAGGCACTTCTAAATACTAAATTCCAAAGATTACACAGCTATGCTGTCACCAGCATACTCATCACAGATCTCTTTATTAGTACAGATACACACATGAGCAAAAAATTAAAGTGGAATAAAGACAGTTTTGCACTCTTAAGCACTTCTCACAGTAACGTCAATAGCAAAATAATAAAAACAGTACTGGCAATTTAAATAAATTTTGGTATCACCAAAAATAAAATTACTAAGCCATCAAGCATTCCTATTCCAAACTGGACACCCAGCAAAACAAGCTAAATGTTGAGTCCCTCTACTTGATCCATTGACAGAAAGGCATTAGTGAGTTTTTGGTTTGTGTTCCTTGACTGACTGCCTGTTTTAGATAGTTAATTGATGAGTTATAATTATTAACTCTAAGTACAGCAAGTAGGACAAAATGGTTTAAATGATGCTTAAAATGATAACGTTTTATAACACTGATTTTGTTGATAGAGAAGTACATGAAAGGTGTTTAAAGCTGCTGCATCAGAGAAATATAAATATGTCAGGTTGGCTTGGTGGAGAGTTCGGAACAGAAAGGAAGGGTAAGAAGCTGTGTAACCTTGAGGAAGAAGTTACACTGCCCTTAGATGCAGGGGAAAAAGGGATGGTCGCATGATAAATATATTTCATTGTAAGTTTTAACAGTCTTATAAAATATGTATAATGTCACCATTATATACGGACAGAGAATTTTGGAAAACACATATATTTGCAATTTCAGAAAACATATTCATAAATATCAATAAAATTTTTTAAATTCAAAATATTATTAGACAGATGGTCTCATCACCAGAGCCTCAGGATCCATCCAGATTTGAACAGAAATAAGTTATACGTAAGTATGGTTTCTGCCAATGGGAATTACTCCGTAAATGTCCGTAGTACCGTAGTTAAAAATTCAATTGACAGGCATAGAACATAGCCCTCATCCCCAGACTCGTTTCACACAGGATGCAGAAACACTGCAGAAGATCAGCAAATGCTTTCACTCCAGGTTGGATGGAAGGGTGGTTGGGTGGCAATAGCAGGAACAAAAAGTGTCTCTGAGGAGGAAGAAAAAAGGTAACCCTCTATCCTACCACCTGCAGGAAGCAGATGATGAAAAAGCAACCTGACCAAATTCAATATTGTAATAAAAAACCTTTTGCAAACTAAGAATAATAGAGGGGAACAATCTCAATCTGACAAAGATCCAGAAAAAAGCCTATAGCTATAAAGTCACTCTTAATAAGTAAAGACTTGATGATTTACCCTAAAAGTGAATGTATAGTAAGAATGTACACTCTCTGGGGTGCCTGGGTGGCTCAGTCAGTTAAGCGTCTGCCTTCAGCTTAGGTCGTGATCTCAGGGTCTTGGGATCGAGCCCCACTTCAGGCTCCCTGCTCAG
>CM053607.1:6306578-6406165 GCA_028646535.1 Procyon lotor
AGAGGCAGGCCGGGGTGGGGAAGCAGGCTCCCCGCCAAGCAGAGAGCCTGATGTGGGGCTCATTCCCAGGATCCCAAGATCATGATCTGAGCCGAAGGCAGGGGCCTTAACCCACTGAGCCATCCAGGTGCCCCCTTGGGAATCACTCTTGACTCAGCTTTTTCTCTCTCACCTTACACCCAATCCATCAGGTAATTCACTTGTCTTAATTTCTCAGATCTATCTAGCTGGTCCCCTCTCACACCTCTACTGTTCTCTCTTCTTTGTCTGAGTGCCCATTATCATTCACTTGGCTTGATACAGTCTCCACTGTAGATCCCTACTGCCTATTTTTAATAAAGTACCAGACTAGGTCTACAGCAGATCATGCCAATCCTTATTTCAATACCTTCAATGGCATATGGGGCCCTAGGAAATCTGTGTGAGCATCAGTTCTCTAAAAGTATTCTCCTGTTATTCTCCCCATGGCCATATCATCCTTTCTGCCATTCTGAAAACCCACTTGTGTATCTAGCCCTCTGTCCCACCACGGCTCTCTGCACCTGGACGAGTCTCCTCCCAGCCAGGCACATACGTAACCCTCTCACCAACTCTACTTGCTTAATTGCCCCTCTGCCTAACTACCCAATGTAAAATTTCAATGACATCTTCTTCCTGCTCTCCTTTCCTCTCTGCCTTGCTTTACTTTTATTTTCTATAACACTTGTCAGCTTCTAACATATAATAAATTTACTCATTTATGTTCACTGCTTATTATTGTCTCCCACCAACATGGTATAAACATCACAGTAACAGCTGTCTCCGTGTTTTGTTTGCTAATATATTCTATGCACCTAGAAGAATAACTAGCTCAAACAAGAGGCTAAGTAAACACTTATTGAATAGGTAAGTACTCAAAAATCTAACCTAAATATTATACTCAATTCTTACAAAACCTCACCTAAAATTTGCAAAATTTAATGTAAATTCAATTTAATACAAATTCCTAATTATGTAGTGAAATCAGTGCCAAACTGAGAATTAAAATCCCAGAGCTGAGCCTGGATCTCATTCTTGCAACTTGGTGTCAAAGAATTTCTTCAGCCTCCCTGAGACTCAGTTCTTTTTCTATAAAATCAGGGTAATGTCTCACGGCTTCTTGTTGTTGCTTTTATGCTTAAGACCAAATACGATGATGCATGTAAAACTATAAAATCAGAAGTGCAAGATCATATGATAAGAGGACCCGCTATTCCCTTCTGAACTGGGCCATTTGCTGTGCGCTGTCATTTTTTATAAAGCAAGTGATAAAAATACACCATAACTGTAACGTGCAGCTGCACTCACAGACCAAAATAAATCTGATTAAGACACAGGCCCTTAAAGAGTGATGGTTCCTAAGGTTTTCCCATTGAAGCGTAAAACTCCTTTGATGCCCAGAAGGCAATCTTAAACCAGGGACTAACTGGAGATGCCAAAAGGATTTGTGGAGAATGCATCAAGCCCCATATTGAAACCAGGACATCAGCAGGTTTTTTTGGTTTTTTTTGTTTTGTTTTGTTTTTTGATCTAGAGAGAGACCAGAGGACGGTGGTGAAGGGCTCGGTTCCTGCAGCCAGACTTCCTGGGTTCAGCCCCCGGTTTGCCCAACTTCGCTGTGTACACGGCCTCACACCAACTGCCTCACTGCCTTGCATCTGGAAAATGAGGACAATCCCTAGGTTTACCGTGAGAATTAAATGAGCTACTCCCTGTGGGGCACTTAGACACCCTGTGCTCACCAGAACTTCTTTTGGGCAACCAAGCGGAGGCAAACAAACAAAACACAGTTTAATGCAGGCATCCAGCAGATTAAAGCATTTTCCCTGCCAATGAAGTGAAGGCCAGTGGCGAGGCGGTGGGGAAGCCCCTTCTCTCGGGAGATGGAAAGACAAAACCTAAAGGCAAAGGGGTCTACGAAATACACACAACTCAATGCCAATGTTTCACTCGAACATTGAGGTTTTCCACAGAGTGTTCTTGGACTCAGTGGCTTCAGCAGGGAGATCCCCATCACCTGGTAACGTACCAGACATACACATTCTGGGGCCTCAGCCCCGACCAGAGTCAGAAACTGTGGGTCTGGGACCCAGCAGTCTGAATTATAACAAGCTCCCAGGTGCTGAGGCATGAGCCAAAGCCGGGGAACCACTGCCCTCAGCTCAGCTCCCAAGAGAGAAAAGATACTGATGGAGAATCGAAATTGACTCTTCAGTGCTTTAGCAAAGTGATGAATCGAGAGTGTTCGGTTGCAAGAATATATCTTTAGAAGACACTGAGTGAGAACAGTGTTCACTGAGAAACAGTGTTTGGTTTGGCAGTGCGCAAGACCTTCAGCTCACAAGGATCTGCCCAGCAATAACATGTGAGCCACCATGCTAAACCGAGAGAGACCTCGGCCCCTGGGAGTTTGTAATATGATGAGGTATGCAGACCCAGGAAGACTAAGAGAAACACAAAGACGAATACAGCTCCTGCTGTGACAAATAAGGAAAAAGTGAGCCCCATTCTGGAAGAAAAGCACACAAGGAATGATAACAGCAGCAGCTGGTCAGGTGTGGTGGCAGGAAAGCGGGTCACAAGGGATGCTGCTCGGGAGGAGGCTGGACACGGAACTGGGACTTGAGAGTCACCCTGAGGAACTGGTCTTTATTACCTTCCCTGTACAGTTACTGAGGTTTTGAGAAAAGGTGTGTTTCCCTACATCTATGAAACCTGGCTCTGGATGAGAGTTAGCAGCGACCTGAGTCTGAGAGAGGAAAGAGGCCAGAGACCAGAAGAGCAGGCAACCCGTTCCGGGAAGAGAGGGGTGGAGCATGAAATGGGAGTAAAAATTGCAAAGCACAGTTAGGATACAGCATAAAAGAGCAGCAGTGACTAGATCTGCAGAATGAATCACCAGGGGAGTCAAATACAGCCCCAGGTTGAAAGAATGCACCCCAAAACATATCTCCCCTTAACTTGTACATGGCATGGGACACGATGCATTTACTGAGAATGCGGCTGAAGCTAAGCCACATGTAACATATTCAGAAGGTATGTCTGGATGGCAATACATTTGAGCTGCTTTATAAGGTAAGTTACCGGCAGCAAGGAACAAAACCCAAATCACAGCACTTTAGGGGGTCTAACCAAAATGGAAACATGATGATGGAAATCTCTTTCACATTACCTAAGACTATTTACTCCCAAACTGATCAAAATCCCAAACAATCTGCTTATAGAGTGGCGATCACTCAGTGTAAAGATACATCGATGTCCAATTTGTTGATATGAGAACGTGCATTTTTAAAACTGCACATCCTTCATTTGAGAGTTAAACTTAAAAAAACACTCCCATACTATGGACATCAGGGTTAAATTCCTAAATACTATAGCTCATTCTAAATGTTACAAGCACTGGTTTTCATGTCAATGTTCTCCCTCTCATATAACGAAATCTTATACAAGAAAACAGATACAGAAATGAGCCTTCCAATGGTGTGGAGCCCAAGATGGTAAGGACGGGCCAGCCATATCCAGGTATACGATTCTATCAAAGCTCTTTGTGGAGAACGTGTAGCACATTCAGAGGCACTGAGGCACACCCAGCCTGTGTGAGAAACAAGGAAATGCAGAGTGTGGCAGGGACCCAGCTGCCAAAGGGGCCATGTCCTTGTCCACCCTGGTGAAAATGCTCTTCCTAGTACACAGAATTGCCAGGGAGAATAATATGATCTGACCAGCCTCTGCCAATGAGTTTTATACTTATGTTCTAATGAATAATGCAAATCTTGTCATCTGGACCCAGAACGATGTAAAAAGCTCTTGACTCATAAGGGTATCTTTGATCTCTGGGGTCAATGAGCAGAAGAGCTAATATACATTAAATATGGGTTAACCTACTTAGTGTCATATTCAATAAATTTGAGCTAAGCTACAAATGTGTGTATTTAATCACTACCTGTGCTATTAATGAAAAAATATCATCTCCACATAAGAGAAATTATGCCTGTCTGCCCTCTTAAGTGCTTTGAGATAGTACATAAGCATACAGGAAAAGGAGGAACACATGATGTGACATTATTACAATTTCAACACAAACCTTCCAACCAGGATCCGCAAAAGGCTGACAAGGCCTGCTGTTGGTGGTCAGCAGAGTGCTGAAAGGGGCAGCTTTCCTGTTGGAAATTTGTGCAGTCAGTTCTGTGGGAACATCCGTTTTTGGGGCCCACCGCAAGTCCAGGAGTCCTTACACGGCGTACTCGGTGCCTGGATAGATTCCCTCCAAACGACTGTGATGGAACGAAATCACAGACAGTGTGGCTCAAACTCAGCTTTATACTAGATTTGCTCATGCTTGTTTCTCACGCTTGTCTCCATGTTTAATTTGACCTTCTTAGTTACCAATACCTCCCTCAAAGTTCTTCTTAGACATTTATGAGTACAACTCTCAACTCTAATAACAACATATAAACAGGTGGCATGGTTGGCTCTATTGAATATCTCCTTATAAGGATATCATATAGATACACACAAAGAAATCCAGATCCACAGTTTTAGAGACAGTTAAATGCCTAGTTGATAAGGAGTGGGGTAAGGGGGCAGAGGGTTGGGTGACATCGAGAACATGAAGTGTTTGTTGAGTGAATAAGCCCAGAATTGCTGTTTGCAAGTGGAAGATTATGATATAAGCAATAAAATATCAATATTTGTCCTATTTTTCTAATCTTATCTACTCACATTTCTAATCTTACCTACTCTGCATGAATCGTGAATCCTGCTTACTGATCTATTTATCACGGATGCATATTCTTAGCTCCAAGGCATTAATTATTCTGGGCCTGTCCACCCTTCTTGTTACCAACTTAATCAAATAATAAACGTAGTAGGAGCAACAAGGAGAGCTAATAATTTCAATAAGCTTAGATACGCCACCCCAGGGTTAAGTGCTTTACATATATTATCTCATTTATCAGAAAAACCCAATGAAGTAGGCTCTGTGACGTTCCACAGTGAAAGGGTGTCTCCAAGGTGGTAAAGCTAACGGGCTGGGAATCCAACCTGACCCTAGACTCGGATTCGGACCCACTCCAACAGCATCCCTCTCCTCTAGGACTCTCCGCTAAGACTCGGCCCGAGCTCCTTCACTGTAGGCAATCTTCCCTTTCCTTTAACCGCTGACTTCTCTTTCCATCCATGAGCGACTCAGTTCACCTCTGCGCCACAAGGATCCCACTGAACACGCGGCACCCGATCCTGCAGCTCACACCAGGTCCCCCTGCAGACCTCTACACAACAAAACCAGATATACTAAACAAACACAATGCCCATAGTGATGAAGACATGCTTCCTTCCATCACCAGACCCAGCGATCATGAAGATACTGCAGGAAGAGTAAATTCCCAGTTCTCAGGAGGAAACGGTCTGGCACGACCTGGCCCTCCTGGGGGGCTCTGTCGGTCACCTTCCTGCATCTCACTGGCTTTCTTCCAATTCAGGGAAGGGTGCAAGTTTTCTCTTAGAGTCCTCGCACATGCTCTCTCCAGAACTCTCCATCCCTTGATGATTATGTTCATTGTGCTTCTTTTCCTGCTCAGCCTCTTTCTCATCAACACACCTACCTCCCCTTACCAAGTACCATGAGGGCAGGTGGCGTATGTATTTTGTATTAAGCACTCTGCCCTCAATACCTGCTCTTACCACAGTCTAAGCACAGGGTAGAGACTACCAGAAACAGGCAAACAGGTTTTCCCCAAGTCCTTCCTTTATTCACCATATATACAGAGGAACTATCGCACAAGGGGGAAAAACAAAAAACAAACAACCAAAAAAATATATATATAGTTTGAATTGTTGCTCTGTGTTTACGCAAATGTCAACCATACATTGTTTCATCATATAAATCACAACCAACCAGGTTAAGTCTCTAAAAATATCCATGCCTCGATCAGATTATGCTATGATAAAAGATACAAAAAGTCAACAGTTTTACTGGCCAGTAAATTTGAAGTTCAAAGTCTGGACTCTGCTTTGTCTGTCCTGGGTTTCTAATCTGCCAGGAAAAGTCAGAGCAACAGTGATTCAATCAGCCTCTCAGCATTTCCACTTCAATTTCCCATGAAAATAGAAATTGCAGAAGTACCGAGAATGAAAAAATTGCTACCTCTTGCAACCAATTCTGGCTCTACAGCTGATTTTTTTTTTAAAAAGCAGTGCTCTTACTCTATTATACAAGCTCACTCACGGTGGAATTAACTAGCAATTGATTTCATTAAGTATTATAGAGCACGGTGATGCTTTTGAATCCTTAGTGAACATGAGTGTATAGATGGGGTATTTGTAATAAAATACAAAGATTTTTTTTTAATAAGAATGGTTTGTAAGCAAGACTTACTGGCTATACAACTATTTTAATCTCATGTTCAATTCTTCTGGTAAGAAGTGTTACATATTCTAGGCAAAATAACACTCGTACTTCCTACTATGAAACTCCTTTTATAGATTTACTAATATTTTCACTGTTAGTCAGTTCTGTAATCACATTTGCTGGATAACTCCCTTTTTAGTTCATTTTAGAGCTCCATTGTGAATGCTATGGTTTTAATATCATACTTGGTAACATTTCAAAGATACATGATCAGTAATGTTTAACACAGAGGTTTATAACTAATTCCCTATTAGAGCTAAGTACTTTTAAGCTCATCTGTAAATTTTACTGTTCTAGCATCTTAATTGGATTTCTGGTAATTGCATCTAAAATTCCATAATGCACATAAGATGCGTTCCAGTTACAAAATAAAGAAAAGCAAAAGACATACACATAACTTTACACTTGTAACAATTACATCCTAAGGAAATCAGAGGTTGCTTGGTTATTTATTTTTGTAACAAATGCTATAATTTGTTTTATGACACATTTATAAAGAGGCTAAACCAAGTAATTTGAAAACGAACTAGAACTTTTATTTTATTTTATTTTATTTTAGTTCAAGCAGTGACCTCAGCTACTGTGACGTGGCATTTAAATGCATGTTTCTTGAAGAAGAATGGCAAATCCCCACTAATCCAAGATCTTACATAAAACCTGACATCTCTATAAGTATTTAAGAACAGAGCATGGCAATGAGTCTGCCTAAATTGTCAATTATATTTTACTACCACAGTAGAATTCTTCTCTCCAAAAAACATGAGGCTTCTTTTTGTTGCTAAAGAATAAAGATTCCTTAGAAACCTCTCTATTGCAAATCACAATCTAACTAGCATTGTTTAAGAACAGTATTCTAAAAGGTACTGGAACTTTCTTACTATTACCGCCCTCGAAGCTGTAAACCACAGAAAACTTGAATGGAAACACACACACACACACACACACACACACACACACACACACACACACACAGAGGCGTTTTCAACACACGTGTAGTCCTCTTCCATATCTACAAGGTATGATTACCCAATAGATGCTCTCATGCTTCATTTTAGGTTCCCCTTAGACCTCCATGCTCCACTCCAGACTTCTAGAATCTACTCCCTACTGGACACCTCCACCTCGAGGTCTGATAAGCTGCTGCCACATAACATGTCATAATACAACATAATAACATCACAAAAGTGATCTGCCAATTTCACTCTCTCCCCTCTCACTGGACAGCAACCCCATCTGTCCTTCCAGTTGCTCTGTCATCTTTAATCCCTCTGTTTCTTACACCCTTGTCCAACTGCCCAGCAAGTCCTCTGACCTTCACAGAACATAACCCAAATACGATCCCTTCTCTCCTCTTCTGTGCACCACTGTCCAAACCAGCATCTCTTGTCTGGATCCCACCAGAGCCTCCTACCTGAGCTCCCTGAGCTCCCTGCTTCCACTCTGGCCACCACACAATTTTGCAGGGCAATCAGAGAATTCTTCCAAAATGTGAATTGAATCATGTCACTTCTCTAAACTCGGCAGAATGGACGCCAACCTGCACTCGTGGTGGTCTATAAAACTGCTGGATTGGTCCTCCTATTGCCAGTCTGATGTCATGATTACACTTCCTATGATTTATCCTTCTTGTCTGCAGCCACAGTTGGCCTCCTTGTTATTCTTTGAGAACGTTAGGCATTCTCGCATCCAGGGACCTCATCAACTGTCTCCTTGATTTTCATTTACCCTGATATCCACAAGGCCAACCTCCCCACCTTCCTGAAACTTCAGGTCAAATGATACCTTCTCATTGCTGCCTACCTTGACTACCCTATTTAGAATTTCAGATAATGCACCCTATCTTTTAATACCCAAAATCCTCTGACCTTGTTCTATGTTTTTTCATAGCATTTATCACTTTCTATAATTAGATGAAATGGGATTAAACAGAAATAAAAATTAAGATTTCTTCCAACCGCTGATATAACCAAATAATCTACATTTACATCATGAAACTATGGACTAACTATTATAAAACTTTTCTCAAAGACTGTTCTATTTTAGCCAATATGCAGGTACATATTTGCTAAGGTAATTCATGTTTGCTATGGTATTTTAAGGACGGCTGGTTACATTTGGAAGAGGTTTCCTTTCGAATAATGGAATTTGTCCAAGAAGTCACTAACGTGACCTTTTCCTACTTTGAAGGCTTTATGGTTTTGAAATAAACTTATATTCCATCTCTTCAAAGAGTTTGCCCCAAAAGCACACTGGTAAAGTGGGGCATTAGGAAACTGAAGAAATTTCTTAACATTAGTACAAAAGAGGGCCGCCTGGGTGGCTCAGTTGGTTAAGCATCTGACTGCAGCTCAGGTCATGATCTCGGGTCCTGAGATGGGCCCCCACTGGCCTCCCTGCCTCAGTGGGGAGTCTGTTTGACCCTCTCCCCCTGCTCCTCTCCCTCTTGTGTACTCTCTCTCTCTCCTCTCTCCCTCTCAAATAAATAATCTTTTTAAAAATTATTACGAAATAGAAGTTTTAGCCTGCTACCTTAAAATCCTAATTAGCTGCCATTTTGAAGAGTCACTAAAAGCAATCATTTTACTGCCACTTCCTCTTTCTTACTCCCCACCTATCCCTCAAAGAGGAGTTTTCATTTTATCATGATCATTAGAACACTGTATCTTGTTTATACTTTAACCTATTTCTTTTGACATATAACCAACTCTTCCATTTTTTTGCTTCCTGGTGATTTTCAAACTCCCTTCTATTTATTGTTAATCCATTTTTTAATAAATATAAGGTGATATACAAGCAAGGGCAGTATTAAATATTAAAATGAAATATGAATGACACAGACTGAATATGCATAAGATAAAAATAAAAGGTCTTCTGTATCCATTCGATAGAAAGTTTAGGGCTAAAATAAAGCATAAAGTGAGACTTTGAGACTCCGTGGGACAGATCAGATATGATTGGGAAACTCTATAGTGCCCGCTCTCCCCATTTCAGCCGTGTGACCTGATCACATCTATTTTCTCATATTTCATTTAAGCCTTGAATTTATATAAAAATGTTCATGTTTAAATCACGTCTTCCTAATAGAGTTAAAAGCTATTTCTTAAAGAGAACAAACAAATCATATATTAATGTTCACACACATTCTCCAAAGTACCCAGCACATTGTGATACAAAGAGATATTCAATAAAACTCTTGACTGCTAAACAATTGCCATTTCCTAGCATAAATGATATATCTTGAAAAATATTCTTTCACGACTAGAGGGTTATATATCTCAAAGGATTTTATTCAATGGGCATAAGTCAAGTTACAGGGCCAGATACATCACAATAGGATCCCACACACAATAGCTTCCCTAGCTTCCAAACCAATTATTTTTGATTGGTAAGAACATGACATGGAAGGATGCTACTAAGACAATGAAATTATTAATAACTTCCAGCAGTAAATTCAATTACTAGGACAACAGGTGCTTGTGTATGTGTTACTTGGACAAAGTAGGAGGGGAGAGAAGGTCTTTCATCTTAGCGCTGATTTTTACGAAAATAAAAAGATCTGAGCTCTGGCAGCTCAACCTAACAATTGCTAGGTAAATACTAATGTGCTGTAAGTACATAATCAGCATAAAACTGTCATCTCTGTCTACACTTTCCTTCTTCTATCAAAGCACCACTTCTGTCCAAACTGAATATGAGAATATCATAATCACATTCTTAAAGGCAGCACTTTATATAAAAGATAATACACAATGAAAGACAGTCAGACTTATGCTTGTCTGAAACAAAGAGATGGTTTTACACCTCTAAACTCCAGACTTCCCTTCAACATTCTCTTCGAGATAGGTATGAAAGGTGTCTGAGATCATGAGAAATATACCTAAGGCTGATACCCACTTACCTAAGGTTTACCTTATGGGCCACACAAAACATTTCCAGTTCTTTCCTTGCTTTGGGCCTTTTCCCTAGGTTCACTATAAATGGATTGTGAATATTGGCTAATTTTTATGGCACTGCTCAGGTCAGCATCTCCACTTCCTAAGTATTCCTTGACTTCATTTGTCTTCATCATTCACATTCATCACATTCATCATTCACAGAAAGACAGTTCTCCCTCATGAGAGGTACGGTTCCAAGAGCTGACCCAGGGCCACCACCAGCGAGGGCCTTCATTGACCTCTAATTCAAGGAAAGAAGGTTTAATTCAGAGAGATAAGTAGTCATTGACTTTAAAAGCAGACAAATGATGCTGCTTTTCTAAGAAACATCTATTGCAGCAATTTCATAGAAATTATCATCATGCTACCAAGAAATCTGGAAGCCATACCAAACACAGACAAAACATTGCATTCTAGATATTTCCAAATCCCCTGAACATATTTCACTTTAAACAGATACAATAATCTTATAACTAAGAAAAGCTAGTTTCTACAAAGTGTCTTCTTCCTCCTCTGGAACCATAGCTGCCTGGCAGGGCTGAGACTGGCACTCAGAGGGCGTTCCCAGATCCCCTGTGTAGCCATAACAGTCTCCAGCAGAGTTCCTCAACCACAGGGTCCCTAACAGTGTGCATCAGATAACTCTGTTGCAGCGGCTTTCCTGTGCGTAGAAGGATGGGGTAGCATCCCCAGACCCTAGAAACCAGATGCCAGTAATACCACCAACCCCCATCCACCAATTGTCACAAGCAAAATGTCTCCAGTCAGTAGTGAGTCACTCCCTGGGGGCAAAATCATCCCCACATCAGAACCAGTGGTCTATGGTGCATCACTAATCTGTCCAGTACTGATTACTGGTGTTAATCTGAAAAATGGATGAACAGGAGATGGCAAAAAGCATATGCATAATGTTTCTGTCAGGATAGATTCTCTATTCTGAACCTCCTTTATTTTTATTTTATTTTATTTTGTTTTGTTTTGTAGCTCATCTGCTACAAGGCTAAAGAGATTTCCAGGAGCTGAGAAGGGAAGAACTACCTGGTTTGAAAAAGGAGGGCAATTTATCAATAAAACCAGAAAGGGAAAAGAGAGAAGGAGGAAGAGAAGGGGTATAATCATCAATTTCTTTAATCTTCAACAAACTAAATAAACTCCTGATATAATTAAGATAAATAGCTTATTAATAGAGGCCAGGAAAGGACTTAGATGTTCACTTCCAGGTTAAATCCCTGTGGGAGACAGAACAAATATCCTCAGAAATGTCTATATCCTAATCCCTGGAACCTGTGAATATTTTATCACATGCAAAAAAAAAAAAAAGGAAAAAAAGTTAAAGTTGAAGACAGAATTAAGGTTGCTAATCAGCTGACCTGGAAATAGGAAAAATATCCTGAATCATCTCAAAGTGATCACCAGGGTCCTGAAAAAGGAACAAAGAAGCAGGAAAGGAAGTCAAAGGTGAATGACATGAGGACTCAGTCTGCTGTCACTGGCTCTGAAGCTAGAGCAAGGAACCATGGGCCAAAGAATGTGGGGGCCCTGAAAAAGCCAGAAGAAGCAAGAATTGGATGTTCCCCTAGAGCCTCCAGAAAGAAACAAAGCCCTACTGACACCTTTGTTTTAGCCCAGGGAGACCCATGTTGGACTTCTCCCCTCTGAAACTGTAAGAGAATGGATTTGTGTTGCTTTAAGACACATGAGTTATGGTAATTTGTTACAAAAGCAACAGAAAACGAACACAGTCAGCTGTAACTGATATAGCACATGAGGACATGGGACTTGGCTCACAGCAAAGCCCGAGCTGGTGACTTCTCCAGAATTTACAGAAACTGTACAGTGGAACATGCCCATATCTCAACAGCCATCTAAATGGGGATATGGGTCAAAGTCAATCATATATGAAAATCAGGAGGCCCTAGCTGATCTCTATGACACAGGAAATTAAAAAGAAAAAGCATCTCAGTGACCCATTGGGAGAATTTAAGGAGATTTTATATATAAATGTCCAGCACAGTGCTTGGCACATCCTAAGTGCTAAATACATGTTTATCGTGGACATTCTACTGCATTTTCCCTGTGGACAAATAAAAAAAGCTTTTGCCACAATGGAATAATATTTCCTGTGTTGGCCTAATAGCAAGTTATACTACCACTCATGAAAAATGCACAGAGAGAGAGAGAAATCACGTGCCATTAGGTCTCTCTTAGGATCTTTAGAATGATCAATAACTGCATGCTATTCTGTGTGGTCCCGATCAATACATGATTCCAGTCATCATGAACTCACTCCCCAGTCTCTGCCTCCCTGACACCTTATCAGGAGCAGTAGATAAGCTGTAACAATTTTTCTGGATATCTTCAAGCGCATCTATCATTGTGACAAATGGATGATACGGCATTATATTTTCTCTACTCAGCTTCGTTTTAATATCACAAGTCTGTATGTAATACTATATGATTCTGATTCAAGCTCTCTTTTTAATGCCTTCTGGACTGCCAAGGCATAATGACCTTGCCTAGAATATCCAGCTGGTTGGCTCATGCAAAATATATGGTGAAGCCAGGGATCGTTTCAACAAGTTGAGTTATTCCAGAGAAGAATGAACTTGCTAGAGACTGCAGTGCTAATTTTATATCATGTTGATTCTAGCCAGGAAAATTGCCCTTTGCTCAGACTTTGTACTGATTTCAGGAAAAAGTCCAATAATTATTTGAGGCAAGAAATAATTGCTGTTTTTGTTTTTATTTGGGGAAAGAAAATACAAAATCACAGAAAACATTACAGATGAAGAGGAACATCTCAGATTATTATAATCAGCCAATCAGAACTTTAATGAGTTACTTAAGATTTTCTCTCTCTCAGGGGTGCCTGGGTAGCTCAGTCAGTTAAGTGTCCGACTTGATTTTGGCTCAGGTCATGATCTCAGGGTCCTGAGATCAAGCCCTATACTGAGCTCTGCACTCAGCGGGGAGTCTGCCTGAGATTCTTGCTCTCTTTCTGCCCCTCCCCCTGCTCTTTCTCTTACTGGCACTCTCTTAAACAAATAAATCTTAAAAATATATATTTTTTCTCTTTCTCTCCTGAGATGGAGATGCCAATTTTGTTCCATTAACAGGATGCTCTGTCACCCTGGCAGAAACGGGAAGGTTACTCCCTAGATGAACAATCATCACTTCTAGAATTACTTTGTATTACAGCTTAGAGTAACTTGAAAGCCCAATCACTTTTGCCCTTAGTGACAGAAAGACTCTTTGTGTATTCATTCAATCAACAGTAGTACCTGTGCAGGTCTCAAAGAGTCAGACACAGACCCCCACATCACCCAGAAAATCAGGAGCAGAGTTGTGATCCTAAGACATGAACTTTCAAAGATCAATCAATATACCTATTAAAATGCCATTTTATATTGTGGTGACAGAAGATGCTCTACACTTTATAATAATTATAAGAATATATTAAAAATAGTGCTTGAATCTACGCAGTGCTGGACATCTAAAATTTCTTATTTCATGATCTACCCCAATCAGATTCTTTTCCCCAACCTTCATGGGATGGGCGCCATATGAAGGGCCTCAGTGCGATCCTTAACAACCCAGAAAAACCAACTGTGCAGAAGGAAGAGCAGCACAACCATAGTCTTGAGGTGGGGACTGGCTCTGAGACTCACAATCACATATGACCTCTAGTGAGTCACTTCTCCATCATTATCATTTTCTTCTCATCGATACAATAAGGGTTGCCTACATTCTCACAGGATTTCCAGGTCCATTTGAAAACCCCGCCACCCTCACATTTATGAGAAATGCTTAGGATGACCCCAATTTTAGTTCAGTTTTCACCATGAAATGGAAAGTATGACTCATGTCAAGGCTTACCATGCTGTTGTGTACACCATCACAGACAACTGGGTTCAAGGGAAGTGGGGATGCAGGTATAAGCCCTCCCAACTAATTGAAAGCCAGATGCCCACTGCAGGCACTGCCACAGTAAAAAGTCAAGTATGAGCAGCAGGTGTTATGGGCCTGCAGCCACTCTTCCTGGGATGCTGCTTTATGATCACGTTGGCCACCGCTAAGATCTGAAGCTGGACTGCTCATCAGACCCTCACGTGTCCCACTGTGATCAGGTTTTGGTGGGGATTCCCCCCTCAGAGCAGTCTCAGGTGGGAAACACTCATGATGGGACACAGTTGTTATGATACCTTCTAATATGAGATGAAATCCATATCAACTAAATGAAGCCACCTAATGGCCTACAATGTCAAATGATGAGATATTCAGAATCAAGACCATGAAATTTACCTGTTCTTTAGAAGTATCCAATCTAATAACAACAACAACAAAATTCAAAAATGGGAAAAGACCTGAATAAACATTTCTTTAAAAGAAGGTATACAGATGGCCAAGAAGCACATGAAAACATGGTCAACATCATAACAACATAGTTATTAGAGAGAAGCAAATCAAAACCACAGTGAGATACCACTTCATATCCATCAGGATGGCTATAATTTTAAAAACTGGGCAATAAGGATTGGTGAAGATTGTAATTCTCATATGATGTCGACAGGACTATAAAATGGTACAGCAACCACATTAAACAGTACAGCAGTTCCTTAAGAAGTTAAAATTGTTCTATGAACCAGCAATTCTACTCCTAGCATATACCCAAAATAACTGAAAGCAAGAACTCAAGCAAACACAACCATGTTCATAGCAGAGCTCTTCCCAATAGCCAAAAGGTGCAAAGAACCCAAGTGTTCCATCAGTAGATGAATGTAAAAACAAAAGATGGTCTATATATGCAATGGAATATTATTCACCTACAAAAAGGGATGGATTTCTGATATATGCCACAGCACAGATGAACCTGGAAAGTATCATGTGAAAGGAAATAAGTCAGACACAATAGCACAAACACCGTATGATTCAACTTATAGGAGGTATCCACAGTAGCCAAGTTCATAGAGACAGAAAGTTGAATGAATGATTGCCCACGATTGGCAGGGAGAGAGAAAGAGGGAGCGGGAGGGCAGAGGGAGTTATTGTTTCATGGGTCCATAACTTCTACTGGGAAGGATGAAAAGTTCTGGAAACAGATAGTTATGACAGTCCTACAACACTGTGAATATACATAATGCCACTTAACTATACGTTTAAAAATACTTAAAAAGGTAGATTTTAGGGGTGCCTGGGTGGCTCAGTGGGTTAAAGCCTCTGCCTTCAGCTCAAGTCATGATCTCAGGGTCCTGGGATCGAGCCCCACATCGGGCTCTCTGCTCTGCAGGGAGCCTGTTTCCCCTTCCCTCTCCCTGCCTCTCTGCCTACTTGTGATCTCTCTGTCAAATAAATAAATAAAATCTTTAAAAAAAAAAAAAAGGTAGATTTTATATTGTATATATTTTGCCACAATAGAAAAGTATTTTTAAAAAGCATCTTGCCCAAGAGGTGCACCTGAGGGTGAAGAGACAAAGCATATTCCCCTTTCTAGTGCCTGAAGAGGGGCACTGAGGTATGAGGAACAAAAATGAGGAAAATAATAATAATAAGGAAGCAGAAAATTGTTAATTCCCTGGCAGAGCAGCTAATCCTTTGGGGGATGAAAACCTTAAGATGTCTGCCCCGTGAGAACACGGGGGAGACCTTGATGGGCCACAATAACCACCTGGCAAATACACGCAGGGTGACTGTAATAGGAAAAGCGGCCATGTCAGAATCTCCAGCTTCCGCCAGAACAGCCTCATGGGAAGGGCCAGTGGGGGAGCCTGGGGTTGCTGGGGGAGGGGCGCGGGGGAGGGGCGCGGGGGAGGGCCCACCGGAAGCCCCATTAATCTATATCTTGGTTCTCATCCATGGATGGTGCCTCCACCCCAGGAGACACATAGCAAGCTCTAGAGATGCGACTATTGGGCACAACGGCAGGGTAGGGTACTAGTGGCATCTAGTGGGTAGAAGCCAGCGCTGCCGCCTAGCCTCCTACAGGGCCCAGGACAGCCCGCACCACAAAGAGTCATCCGGCTCACGGGAACAACAGCAATGAGGTGGGGACACCCTGCTCTATGTGAAAGCTGACCCTCCTCGGTGCTCATTTCTCTCAGCGAAGACGGAAAGACAGCTGTTCTCACGACCTCTCTGTGCAGGCAGAAATGCTGGCGACCCAGAGCTGCTGACCAGGAATAGGCTTCTGCAAAGGTCCCTGACTTAAATATTAACTTGATGACAAACAGAAAGTTCCCAGAGCTCAATGCCCTGTAAAAAGGAAGTGCTAAAAATGCATGAAGGGTGCTAAGCTTGCTTTTTCAAGGCAGAGCAAGAAAAATCTGTCACCTCCGCATCTCTGTGAGGAACAGAAGATGTTTTTCCCTGCCTGTTGCTACCTCCCCCTGTGCTGACTCAATCCAGTCATGCAGAGCTGGCCCCAGGACACCCTCGTGCAAGGCTTGGCAGGAAAATGAAAGTGGGTGCCAAGAGGGAAACCCACACATTCCGAGTCAGGTACAGAGGTAGAATTTACTATTGACTGATCAAGACAGAACTCCTAATATCAATTAGTGGGAAATGAACCCTCAGTGGAGACCCAACATTGAGGTTCCCGTCTAAGTCACCAACAGCGTGCTAAGTTTGCGTCCCCCATCAGCATGCATCTGTTGAAATCCTAGCCCTCAGCGTGATGGTATTTGGAGGTAGGACCTTTGGGTGATGATCAGGCCATGAATGTGAAAGGGACTTACAAAGAAACCCCAGAGAGCTCCCTTGCCCCCTTCTGTTACGTGAGGACACAGCAAAAAGAAAACCATCTATGAAGCAGGAAACTGGCTCCCACCAGGCACTGGATCTATGGGTATCTTGATCTTAAACTTCCCAGCCTCCAGCACTGGGAGAAACAAATGTCTGCTGCTAGAGCCCCGCAGTCTGTGGTAGTTCTTTACAGCAGCTGAAAACACCACCTCTAGTGTTTCTATAGCTTATGCCTCAGGTTCTTCGTCTGTACAATGGATAAAAATGGTGCCTACCTCATAGGTTGCTAGGGGGACTCAAGTAGCTAATGACGTAAATGACTACAAATGATGCCTGGCACATCAAAAGTCCTCTATCTGTAATAATAAAATAAAGACTGTAAATAGCACTTAATGTTAGAGCCAATCAACTGCACCATTTTAGAGACAAGGAATGTGAGGCCCTTAAAAAGTTGAATGTGATGTCCAACTTCCCACAGATTATTTGCAGCCAATATTAAAATGAAAATGTTGAGTAGCCAGAAAATGAACAGTCAACACCACACTCAGAGTGTTCTTGCCAAAAAGGAAAAGAATATTTGAAAACTTGGGGGAAAGAAATATTTTAACACTAAAAATGTTCTTCACTTTGTACCAAAAATATTAATATTGCATGTAATATACAAGCAGAGTTGAGCCCACAGCAATTTGAAACAATTAACTAAACTTATCAATGTCAAGCCAATATCTCTAAAGTTTTATGGCCAAATAATAGCTTTATTCTCAAACCCGTGAGTAAAGTGGTTGTGACACAATAAAGTAACAGGACTAGACTAAGTTAGTCATTTAATCGTAGTGTTGGTTTCATGACTCTGACATTTACATTCAAAACCGCCAAAGAGCTCATTCCCTTTATCACTTTGAAGCAAACTTACACAAAATGAATTCAATATGGTCTCATTTCATGGATTCCCTTCTTTCTGTTCACTGTTTCATTTCTTTCAGGACCATCAGATTTACAACTAACTGTATTTCTTTACAAAAAAGAAAAAGACAGGGAAATCTTTAGACACTTAACTGACAGTTTATCTTATCAGTTGTACCAAAGACAGACTTTCTGGCACCCTCTAGAGGCTTTCCTTGTGTGTCTACATGATCTCCACAGACTATGTGGTCCCTCCTTGTGATGTTAACATCTTAGCAATTTAAAATGAAGCAACTCTTCACAATTCATTTTGAGCACCAAGATGAGCTAAAAATAAGAGACAATTATGCTAAGTAAGAGCTTTCACTTGAAGATTCCCATTCCATTACTGGGAAGGAGAAAGGATTAAACATTTTAGGGGAGGGTGGGTAAAGAGGCTTCCTCTCACTAACCCCAATACATTTATCTTTTAAGGCCAATTGAGTCACCAGAGATTTTATTGACTAAATATGAATTTATCACTTTATCACAGTTAAAATCCATATAAACATCTTGTATATAAGTCACCTCCCCATTCTTAACCAATTAAGAGAGACTGGATAGAATGGAAAATATAGCCCCTGCCTTATTGCTGCTAGAGCCAACAGTCAGCTTGGACAGGAGGCCACAGTCAGCCCCTCCACAACTTCCAACAATGGGGCAAGATTGGAAAAGAGGCTACCCCTGTGACACCTGCTCGAGAAGGGAGAAGAACATGAGCAGTTTCACAGCAGCCTTGTGTAGGGTATTTACCTTCAACAAAACTAGTTCAACCCCTAGAAGGACAAGCAGGTCAGACGCCCCTACTGGTGGCAAGGGAGAACTGCAGGCAATAGGAGAACATCTACTATTACTTCCTCCAGGGGAGCACAGGCGATGGGAAAACCAACACAGACTTAAGATGTTCTTCCCTTTTTAAAGCTACTTATCTGTAGATTTCTAGAGAAATACTTAACTTAGATGGAAGAATATTAAAGTGTTTTATTATTTTTAAGAGTGTATGTGTTATTTGTGGAGAAATACTGGTCTTAAATTTGATATTCAGGTTAAATTTAATATTCAGGTAAAAGTAACTAGTCTTACATTTGATAGCTAGTCCCAAATTTGACAACTAGTTTTAAATTTGCTATTCAGATTAAATTTTTAAACAAGAATCTAATGCACTGTTTTAAATTATGATGTACATGAAAATTATTTTCTATATCTCATGTGGGTTTTTTTACAAGCTATTGTTTGCTAACATTCAAGGTACATACTGTTAATCCAGGTTGGTTACCATACATCCTACCTTCTCCCCCGCACCCTCCGGCACAGCATTTTGTGATGACACAAGACTCTTCCCTTTGCAGGGAAACACTTCCATAGCTTAAGTGTAAGACCTACATAAAAGATCCCATATTTCTCATTTCATTTGACAGTGCTATTTTCTTCTAAATTGTAAAAATCACACTTCTTGCATTTCCATTTTTGCTAATGGTATCTGGGTCCCAAAGAGAACAACTTTGGTATTTTTTCCCCTACTTGTGGGAAAAGGATCAGAAGTTTGGTTAAATTGTCATTTTGTGTACAAAAGTATAAATTATCCATTTTCACGATAGTCATATCATGACTGACATAAGATTTTCAAGCTCTGCTAGTCAGTGGTCAACAGAATGTTGAGCACTTTTATGGACTTGCTTTAAGAGGAGAGAGGGGGTGGGGAAACCAAACTTTGGAATTCATTAACCATACACTAAAGCCCTATCTTATTTCTAAGTTACAATAGCAACCTTTAATGATGAAATTCTCTCAATCTTGTGACCTCTTTGTGAGACACTTATCATAACCTCCAAAACACACAAAAACATGGTATTAATATGAAATGTCATTGAGCCAATAAAGTGTAATAACATCTACTTTAGGAAATTAGAACCACAATCCCTCACCCAGATAACCTGTGCTAAATCAAGGTAAATCCCATCATTAATTTTTTTTTAAGATTTTATTTATTTATTTATTTGACACAGAGAGAGAGAGAGACAATGAGAGAGAGAACACAAGTAGGGGGAGTGGGAGAGGAAGAAGCAGGCTCCCTGCTGAGCAGGGAGCACAATTCGGGGCTCGATCCCAGGATGCTGGGATCAAGACATGAGCCGAAGGCAACTGCCTAACAACTAAGCCACCCAGGTGCCTCTCCATCATTAATTTTCTTTTTTTTTTATCATTAATTTTCAAAGGAAAGTATAACCCAGACACTTTTTAAGTTGGATATGAAAAATATGTCTATACTGGTGATTAAGTACATACTTTCAAACAAGTTTGAAAAAATTGAAAAGTATCAAATCCCAAAGGGGTTTGTTTGCACAAGTGGAAAACAAAATATTTTTAACCTCTTACACTATTCATGACTTTATCTTTCATTTTGAAAATTTGGAAATAATTTTCCTATAGAACTAAGTCTTTACCCATTTAGGAACAAAGGTTTCCACATCGTGAAATCATTCTGATAGAAACCTATGTTCTACTAAGTTTCAAACACTCAATAGACACTAGCTATTAGCCTATTGTTGTATGGGGTTTTCCAGCTTCACAAAAACGCCCTTTACCCTGAAGCCTCAATTTTCACTTCTTAACCTCCTAAATTCACCACTGAACTTGTACAAGGGCACCGCTTCTTATGGCTCTAAGGATATTTTCTTATTTGCTCTAAGGATACATAACTCAATCAAAAATCTTCAGAGTTTCGCAGAGAAAAAACGCTGCCAAAGCACCTCAGCACTCAGGATTAGTGAATTGAACAGACTCTGGGTTTTACTAGAATCACTAGCACATTGAGTTTCCAATCCATGAACATTAGCAAGAAAGCAATCAAGATCATCAAAGCCAAATGCTGGCTCTCCGTCAGGTATGTTTTTCCTTCTACGATGGTCTTAAGGGAGCATACTTGATAAAAAATTAAACACACCAAAGCTTAAATTATATAAATTCTCCATTTTTATAACAGCCATATCATGAATAGCATTCTATAAAATATTTAACTCGGTGCTATTCTTATAAAGAAGTAGAAGACAAGATAGACAAGAGTTTGCTATTTGTATTCCCCTGAAAGAATAGAAAGACTATGTCACGTGTATAATTA
The DNA here is from genome assembly GCA_028646535.1 of Procyon lotor. NCBI lineage: Eukaryota > Metazoa > Chordata > Mammalia > Carnivora > Procyonidae > Procyon > Procyon lotor. The sequence goes on from CM053607.1 coordinate 6,327,739, forward strand.
TATATTTGTAAATATATGGATTTATGAATTTATAGATTGCATACATAATCTTTCAACAAGGTAACATGGATTACAAATGCATTTCATAGGGAAGAATCCATTTAAAAGGGTAAGACTTAATCACAGAGCTGAAATCAATATAATCATATTCCTTCAACAATCTCTGTGTGTATGTGGGTGTGTAAATACCTACACACATATACATGTTAAAATGCACATAAAGATTTAAACAAAAGAGAAAGAAAACTTTGCATGGAAAGTAAAGCTGAGAGAGATAGTCCAAAAGCCGGATTTGGACAAAAGGTGATCTGGAAAACACATCGTACATTCATGAGCATTTGATAATGCTATGGACTGAACAAGCATTCAAAGCCAGCATTGCTTTACTTCACACTTTTCCCATTTTAACTGGCACTGAGTTATAAACATTTTTTCAAGTTTATTATGGTGTCTCCAAGTTAACTTTTAAAAGTAATTTGAATTATCACTATAAATCAAGGATGAAAGAAATAAGTCATACTTAAAATGCTGATATTTTACCCAGAAAACTTGTTGAAATAGCTGCAGTTTTGATAGTTAACCCTTAGTTAATGTAAACATTCATATTATCTGCAAATAACTTGTAAATGTTTCCTCTTTTCTAATCCTTTGCTTCTTTTGTCTTTTCTTGTCTTATTGGAATATCTGAGGTCTAAGGAGTGGTGAGAGCAAATATTCTTTTGTTTTTGCGATTAAAATGACACTATAAGCCTAGGATTTCAGTATTACATAGGTGAAGAATATTCCCTAATTCTTAGTTCACTACAGATTATTAATTATGACCTAGTTTTGAAACGTGCTATTTTTTAAATGCCGATTAAAAGGATCACTGGTCTCTCCTCCATCTGTTAATATTGGGAATTATAGGAATTGCTGGCTGGCACCTCCCCTGTGCCCTGAGAATCACCCCTCCACCTTCCTGACTCTGTCCAGCAGGCAGTGTTCTGAGCATCTGTAACATCAGGCTTCCAGCTGAGTTCAGCCACCGGGAGGCCCTGCCAAGAGGCTGGCTGGAAGGAAGGAGGGAAGAGACAGAGTATCATTCTTCCTTCCTCTTGCCTCCCCCAGCCACTCTGACAGCGGCTGCGTCCCCTCCCATGGGTGATGTCCTGCTGGATAGTCCTCTCCCTCTGGGAAATCCAGGCCCCGGGTCCAGGTGGCACTGCCTTCTCCCATCTCTCAAGGCCACTGTTTCTCAATCTGAGAACTCCAGACCTTTTGGAGCCGGTAGTTCGTTATGTGGGCTGTCCTGCGCATCACAGAATGTTCAGCAGCATCCCTGGCCTCTATCTAGATGCCGCTAGCAGCCCCCACCCAGTCATGACAATCAAAATGTCTCCAAAGATGGCTAAGTGTCTCCTGGTGGGGGAGAGGGATGGCAGAGCCCCTGGCTGAACAGCGCGGACCTACGCTAATGGAAGTCATGCTCCTTGAGGCGAAGTCTCCACGTTACTTCCCTGCCTCTTTATTTGACTTCTCAGCTTTTCTCTCAACTATGTGACCATTCTCCTATATTAAATCCCCTCTGTTGTAAATACTTAAGTGGTGTGTGACTGATAAAACAAATTCCTAGCACTAAAGCATACTGAGGAATGACTACAGTATGCATTTTTATAATAACTGGCTTGTATCTAGCTTGCTTTCATTTTGCTCGTTGTCTTTTTTTTCCTGATTTCTTAAGATGAGCACTTAGCTCATTAATTATCAATTATTCTTCTTTTCTAATATATGCATTAAATACACAAACTACACTAGCTACGCTCTTTGAATTTTGCTATTTGCTGTTTTAATTGGCATTCAGTTACATTTTCCAAAATGTATTATGATGTCTCAAAGTCAACGTTTGAAAATACTTTTGAACTATCATTATAAATCAAGCACATAAGAAATAAACCATATTTAATTTGTAAAAGAGGCGGATTTCAAAAGATATGGTAATAGTTTTTAAACTGTAGCACCAATATTTGAATATGTTTGTAGAAAATCTCCAATGTTTAAAGTATCTATTATTAAGAAGCTCTTATTTCACATTGATGCCCAAACCACAGCTGGAAAATAAAAGGTTTGGGAAGAAAAATCCTCACTTTCAGTAATAATAATGACGATCTTCATTCATCATTATTATCATCATATTCTCTTGAGAGTATCACTGATCTTTAAGGCAAAGACAGTAGAAAATCAAATTAGAAGGACTAATGCTTTTTTGCGTTTGGGAAAGGTGCTTTGGAAAAGGCAAGATAAATACAATTTCAAATTACAAACATCAAATTCGAATAAAACTATATATAAATCCACCTAATAACTAAAAATACATAAGCACCAAAGAGCAGCATGTAAACTTCTGAGTGTTTCCGTATGGTGGAATCACATAAATGAATCTTGCATATAAGAAGAGAAATATTGGGGATGCCCGGGTGGATCAGTCAGTTAGACCACTGCCTTCTGCTTGAGTCATGATCTCAAGCTTCTGGGATGAAGTCCTGCCTCAGGATCCTTGCTCAGAGGGGAGCCTGCTTCTCCCTCTGCCTGCCATTCTCTCTCTCAGACAAATAAATAAAATCAAGGAAGGAAGGAAGGAAGGAAGGAAGGAAGGAAGGAAGGAAGGAAGGAAGGAAGGAAGGAAGGCTGAAGAAAATTATCTTCTATCCAAGCTTTCTTCTTTTAAAGGTGCCTTACAGGGGCGCCTGGGTGGCTCAGTGGGTTGAGGCCTCTACCTTTGGCTCAGGTCATGATCTCAGGGTCCTGCGATCGAGGCCCACATTGGGCTCTCTGCTCGGCAGAGAGTCTGCTTCTCTCTCTGCCTACTTGTGATCTCTCTCTCTGTGTGTCAAATAAAATCTTTAAAAATAAAATAAAAGTGCCTTACAGACCAGCTTAACATGTTATTTATACACACATGCAGAAGCACACACAAAGGAAAAGAAATTTTGGAAGTAATATGAGACACTCAAAAATGCAATTACATCTTTTTCTGAATTGTTTTTCATTTTATAAATGAAAAACTACATCAATGGGTATTATTAAGTGTAGTATAACAGAGTTATAAAAAACTATTATAAATATTAGATATTTTCCTCAGTTCTCATCCCTAAAGAATTTCATCTCTGTCTTCTGTGTTCTCTCTCCATACCACTACACTGTAAAAGGTTGCTTATTTGTCTCAGGGATGAGCTCCCCAGAGAAAAGGTCAGGTCCAAGTAGGGCAGGATTCATTGCAATCCGAGAAACTGAAGGAATCTGTACTTCTGTTTACCTCCCATCTTCAGGGTAGAGCGATGCTTCGAGAAGACAGAAGGAGGAAACGTTTGGCACTGTTCTACCCCTCAGATCTCAAATAGTACAATTCCAGCAGAAACCTCCTCCCACGCTTGTAAACCTGCAAAAGTGGCTAGAACTTATTTGCAGCTGAGCTGCAAGTCTGTAGCCTGAACACCACTGACTGGGACGTTCCGTGTCTCCGTACTTTCCCAGATTATTATTTCGTAAGAGCCATGGCAGTCCGCTCCACGGGAGCCGCTGCCCAGCACTGGGTCTCCCTGGGTCCTCTCAAATGTCCTCGGACTCCCACAGAGATCACGGGCCCACGGGAGCCCGGAGGCTGTACGCGCGACCGCCCTTCTGCAAGGCGTGAGCAGAGACGGCGCCCCTGGGAGTTTCGCCACGAGCCTGGAGGTCTCAAATTAATAACGTTTTTCGGTTCTGTCTCCGCAATTACACAGGAAGCTTCTCCCAGGGCTCTTCAAGGCCTCCTCGCTCTTTGAAGGCCTCGGCCAGCTCCAGCCACCCCGCACCGCTCGCGGAGCTGCCCGCCCAGCAGCCTGCGGTTTCCATGGAGACGGTGCCGCACCGAGGGGCGCGCCAGACGGAAGCCCAGTGGAGCTGCGGAACCTGCCCGCCCCAGCGCCGACTCCTGGGGTCCTCCGGACAGACAGACGCGCCGGCAAGGACAGAAGGGCCCCGGGGAAATGACAGGGCGGCAGTACACAACACAAAACAAACGGAGATGAGAAAGACAGACATTTAAAAGTGGCAAGTGTCTCTGCTGTTCCCACCAAAATGAAATGTAAAAATCAGGTCTGCGAGTTTATATTTAAAAAAACTATATATACCTACATTTGCATACACATATATATGTGCGTGTGCATATGTATGTATATAGAGGAAAAGTTTGATCTGCCTTCTCTTAACATCTGGGAATAGCATTTCCAGAAAAGTTCATTTTCATGGAAATATTGAAAAACAGCAAGGCCACTGTGGAGTGGGCTACGATTTCATTTGAGTACATTATCATAATATTTATTCCCAATCATGACTCATGCCCTATTCTGGGCCATTAATGAGACTTTGACATTTATCTTGTTCTTACTTTTATACAAATTATTCAGTTTTTATTTTATGTACCAGAATTCCAAAGCAAAATTTGTTTTACCAATAAAAGCTGTAGGCTCATGAAGAACTCTTAAAATTGAAGTATTTCTAAGCTGTCCAACTCTCCTTCAAAGACTCTGCCAATATTTTTTTCTATGCTGTTCTGTATTTAGCACTACTCACCAGTAACCCTAGTCTCCCTGTCCCCGGGGCATATGGGAGGACTGGCTTCCCTCAGTGGTAAAGCTTGAGCATGGCCACATTACTCACTCTGGCTGGCGATACGGCCCTGATGGGTCACTCAGTTTTCCACGCCCCTCTCCCTACCTCTAAGAATTCACTAAGAATTCTTAGACCCACTTGCCTGGGTCCCGGAGGGCCGAGAGTCAACCAAGCCTCCATTCTCACCTTTCGCCAACCCATGCTGAAGAAGACCAACTTTTACTCTATTTAAGTTGCTGAAATCTGGGTGCTGTCTGTTCAAGCAGCATAACGGAGTTTATCCTAACGAATACACAATCTCCTTATTCAATCATACAAATTTTAATACATTATGCTCATTTGTATGAAATGCCCAGAGGATTATGGCAGATTCTCTCTTCAAGGTCAATGTCTGACAAGTTAACAGATGATTACTATAGAAGACAAAATATGAAATGTTCCACAGTGAATGAAAAAACAACAGTTCTGTAAAAGTTCACTTTGGGTTGAGGTTAAGACTAAAAGGCTTAAGAAAAGAAAGTGGATTTAAGACAGTGACACTGAGGGGCGCCTGAGTGGCTCAGTCAGTTAAGTGTCCAACTCTCGATTGCTGCTCAGGTCATGATCTCAGGATGGTAAGATCCAACCCCGTGTCAGGCTCTGCATTGAGCATGGAGCCTACTTAGGATTCTTTCTCTCCCTCTCCTTCTGCCCCTTCCCCCAACTAGTGCATGCACTCTCTCTTGCTTGCTCTCCCAAAAAAAAAATTAAAAAAAAAAGATAGTGATATTGAAGAATTAATAAACCCAAAAGAAGATTTTTTTTTTTAAGAAGAAGGTCTTCTATCATAAGAAAAGTGTTGGGAGTCTGAAACATACATTAAAAGCTCAAGAACTATGATAATTATTATTGTCAATATTATTAAAGCAAGAGAATTACAGGTCTTATCATGCCCAACAGATTCCACACGAGTAAGTCCAGTTGAATCTGAACTGCAGGAAAACAACAATTTTTTTTTAGTATAAGTGTGTCCCATGCAATATCCTGAAAACAAAACACAAGAAAACTATTGATTATCTGCAATTAGTATTTTAATGCATCCTGTATTTTCAGTTGGTGAATCAGGCAACTCTAACTATAGGTACATAAGTACATTCTGAGATTGTGTAGGTTGTGTAAGAGGTCCAGGGCCAAGGCCTTAAAGTTATCAGTAAGATAATTTATAAAATGAATATTAATTACATTTGTTTCTGGTTTTGTGAGTGGAAGGCAGCAAAGATTCCCTGTTAAAATATCTGTTAAAATATCTTCATTTGTTAAAACATTTTCAAAACTAATGATGACAATGCCCTTAGCTCCTATAAAAGCCATAAACTAAATACATTAAGCAAGAAATTTTGCAAATTTTGCATTACCCATATCTTATGACTATAAGCCATCATCAAATAAAGTTTTTTATGTTTTTTTCTGTAATTTAGAGAAATTCCCTCCCTTCTCTCACCTTAACCATAAATCCACAATTAGATGATAAAAAATATTTTATGCTGATTTACTACTTAGTAGTAAATCATACAAATCAATAAATCAATTTGAATAACAATTTTAAGATATTAGGGCATCATCCAAGCCTATTAAAATCAAACACATCATCCTTTCCTTTACTGAAATCTTTACTGAAATCTTTGAGCAGGCATTTAAGAAATTTACAGTTTTAAAACCAGATTTGAAAAACAACCATTGTTTTAGGATCATTTTAGGTTTACAGAAAGAAAATTACGAAGATGGTAGAGAGAATTCCACATCGAATTTCCCCTATTATGAACATCTTACATTAGTATTTTTGTTACAACCAATGAGCCAGTATTGATAAATTATTATTAACTAAAGCCCATACTTTATTCAGATTTACTTAATTTTTCCCTAATGTCCTTTTACTATTCCAGGATCTCATCCAGGACATTATACAAAATTTAGTCTTATTGTCTCCTTGGGCTCCTCTTGGTTCTGACCATGTCTTAGATTCTCCTTGTTTTTGATGACTCTGAAAGTTCTAAGGAATACTGAACTAGATATTTTGTACAATGTTCCTCATCTGGGATTTGCCTGATATTTTTCACATGATTAGACTGGGACTATAGATTTTGAGGAAGAAGTCACAAAAGCCAAGCATCATTTTCAAACCATCATATCAAGGGTATAAGATGGATTTTTTTAATTGACAATTTTTACAAACTGCTTACTTATATTCTTGGAAACTAAATTATATTTTAATGCCCCTCAATTTAGTATTACCAGCATATCCAGTTTGAAGTAAACATTTGGACAAGACTCAGAAGCTTCAATTATATAAATCAATGACATTTTTATATGAATTCTAACATAATTTAGAATGATCATATGACATTTTAAAGTTCAAGAACAAAAAAATCATTGAAACTTAGAAAAGAGTCTCATGAAAATATAAGAACATTAATTTATGTTGTCCTGTAAATGAATCAATCCTATATAGCTTAAAAAAAAAAAACCAAAATTACAAACTTAGACCTAGGCTAAACAAAACAACAGCAAAAACAACAAGAACAACAAAAAACCCAGAGGAGATAGAATCAATGATGAAGATAACAGTAACTGTCTATGGCAAAAAGTGACAGCCTGCATCCCACTCCCCAGGGCCAAACACACCAGCTGACAGTTCTGTAAGTTTCTCAGGGATTTAAGTTAATTCTTTCTAGCCCTGCCAACTTTAATCCAATCAGTGGTTTCCCCCATGACCCAAGAGTTGGCACATCTCCCCAAGTACTTGAAAACACAAGAGAATTTGAATCTCTTATTTGATACTAACCAACTAAACGGTGAATGGCAGAGGGGAAAAAGTATATGTGTTACTTTGCAATTATTAATTAGCACCTCAATTAATGAGATTAATGATTAGGTTTCAACTGACATTTTTGTAGGTCAACGGAAGTTGCATGTCAGCAATTTCACATGGTTCTACCAAATACTCTCAAGGATACAGCCATGTAGGCCTGGATTTCCCAGAATGACTCATAAACAAAAACCTTCTCGAGGCACAGGCTGCCCTTGGGAAATAATCAGGTAAAAGTACCATTTCTCTCCTTATGAATAAGACTCAAAACCAAAGGCTGAAATTACTAGCATGCTGAATGCCAACAGGCAAATGCATGAAAAGTGGCCGGAATGCCTCTTCCACTGAGCTCCTGAGGAGACCAGCATCTGGACCACACCCAGATGACACCTTTTGGGTTACAAACCCCCAATTTCTCCCCAAGACTAAATTGTGCCAACTACTTTCAGATGATTTATGGAGCAATTCAAAAGCTAAAGGTGCAGATGGATGTAGCCAACACAGTAAAAACAATTTAATCCCTATTTTTGCTTAAATGGGTAACAACAACATAAAATTAAAAAAAAAAGAAAAAACCCTTAAAATACTCCTGTTAGTTAAGAGGAATCTCCTCAGTCTAATGATACTAGTTTAATAACTTTAAGCTAATATTCTATGTGGAGACTTTATATTTTTCAAAGACGTAATTTGACTAAAGGCATAGCTAATTTAAATTAAAAGAGGATTTTGTGATAGCAGAGTCCAAACATGAGATGAAAGTTTATAAAAACAAAAACTTATTTTTCTGTTAATATTAACTCCAAGTTACAGGCATTTCCTGTATGAGATGAAATAAAAGTAAATATGCAATTATGAAAATATCACTCTTGAAATCACATGAATTGGCTTCTGATATCTTAATATGTTCATGACACATTAACATATATTCTTTATTAAGTCACAAAATTTCTAACATATATCATTCATATCAAGGGCTTACACCAAGAGTCCCATTTAGATAATATTGTCACAATTTTAAAATAATTTACTTTTCTTTGAGTTGACAATATTCCAAATCATAGAGTGTATCTTCAATTTAAATATAATGAGGAATGTAATATAAATTCACCTTGAGAAAATAAATCTACTTCTAATAATCATATCTGATCATTTTTCCCATTTTTTTGCCTACATTCATCAATACTTTCTCTTAAGATAATGTCTTAACACATGAATATCTTGAAAGTTCTCCTCTAAATCCAACCTTTCCCTGTGCTTGATATTCTCTGCTTTCTCTAAGATGATGAATATTGTTCTATGAAGAAGTAAACTTTGTACATTTGTATTTTTTTGTTCTAAAAGCAAGTTTAATGTCCTCGTGTGACAGAATTCCTGGCATATTTATATTCCATTTACTACGAGATAATCTGCCTTTGAGAAACAGCCTGCTATACTTGAGAATGTCAGAAAACCACATGACAGCTGACCTGGTAGGTGGAAACATTATATTAGATCCACATGTGGAAACGCATCAGCTCTTCCTAACTAATCATCATTTTGGTCTCTGACATTTGTTCAGTGATAGATGATCTACCTTCTATCTTCTCTTCCTATTTCAACATAGAACTGTGCTATGACTCAATGATTACTGCATATTAAAAATTTATCCTACATAAGATATCTACTTGAAGCCAGGTAGGCATTAATCCTGGTGAATTCCTACTTTCACCACATCAGGAGAAGATGAATCTCAAAGTCTTTTTAATGACCAACCTTCACAGAGCTTGCATTCTAATGGGGGAAGATAGGAAGATAAACTTGCAAACCGATAAATAAATGAGAAGATTTCCAATTTTCTTACACATTGGGAAGAAAATAAAACAGGGTATGTATCGGGTAAGAAACTTGAGAGAGGATGAGCTTTAGCGAGATGTGTAGGAGAGACAGAGAGACAACCAAAGTGGCTGCCACCAAATAAACCAGTGGGAGAGGAAGCAGGTGAAGTAAGACAGGAAGGAGTTGAATATTTTTCTGTGTGTCACTGCCAGGGTTCTAAGCAAAGGCAAGATATGAGTAGATACAGAGGGAACTCTCCAGCTGCTGTGGAGATGAATTTCATTTATTTTTCTAAAAGATTTTATTTATTTGAGAGAGGGAGATAGCGAGAGAGAGCGAGAGAGGGGGTAGGGAAGGGGAGAAGCAGGCTCCCCACTGAGCAGGGAGCTGAAAGCAGTGTTCAGTCCCAGGACCCAAGGATCATGACCTGAGCCAAAGGCAGATGCCTAACAGACTGGGCCACCCAGGTGCCTATGGTAATAACTTCAAAGAAGCACAGGAAAGGCAGGGTGGCCAGCCAGGAGCCTGCTACAGAAATCTTGGTGAGAGGGCTTGGGGGCTGGGATCAGCACTTGTAAGAGTGAAGGTGATAAAAAGTGAAAGGTTCAACCAAGGTGAGGACCATCCAGGTAATTTTTTTAAATATTATAAAAAAGACTTTTGGAGTACCATATGTTAATAAATATGGAAATTTGTACCCAGGTATTCTGTCTAACATACTGTTCTGCGTGTCACATTCTATAATTTATAAATCAAAGAAAAACACTTAAAGTGAACTACAAAATCATTTCAAATAACTTAAATAATGACCCAGATTATCAGTCAGTGGTTCCCACTCACTCAGGGGCTATTTCAGTATCAAACACCTCAAATCTGCCACCAGAGCTGGGCCTTCCTGAGCACTGGAACCTTGCTGGTTTCACCCTGTGGTCGCTAGTATGGATGGAAAGTTTAGGTCCCCACAAAATGCCTATGTTGAAGCCCTACTCTTTTAATGTGATGATATTTAGAGCTGGGGCTTTGGAGGTAATTAGAGTTAGGGTAGGTCATGAGATGAGGTCCTTCCTGAAGAGATTAGAGATCTTATGAGAAGAGGAAGAGAGAAAGATACACACATAAGGAAATGCCATGTGAAGGCACAGAAAGATGGCGGTCATTGACAAGCCAGGAAGAGAGCTCTCCCAGGAACCCCATCAGCAGGCATCTCGATCTTAGACTTCCAGCCTCCAGGACTCTGAGAAATCATGTCTGTCTTAAGCCCCCCAGCTCGGGGTATTTTGCTACGGCAGCCTGAGCAAAGAAGATGGCCCCGCGTAGTGTTTTCATTTAGTGCAGTCTTTCCTCCATCACAGCACATGAGCCATTGGACATTTTCCCTAACTTCTGTGATGGAGGGGAACACGGCAGGTTCTTACATTTGGGTTTAGGTGATATTTATGGCCACTGCACATGGCACCCCGTCCTCTCCTCAGGGCTACAGAGCAGCCTAGAGACCCGCTGCCAAAATGTTCTACCATCTTCTAATGCGGCGCAAGCAGCTTCTTCACAAATTCTGACATCACGATAGGCTCCCTAATGCCATACACGCCCGCACGTTGCAACACCCAAAATCTCACACTGCATCTGTATTTTTCAGCTTAACACGCGCATGCAGCTTAACGTCTTAAATGTTGATGGCCAAGTTTTCCCACATGCCACTGGTATCACCGCCAAGTGCTGGGCGCCCCCCTGCATATTCTAGGATGACCCACCTGGCTGCACCGTCCTGCCTCCTAATGGAGGTGGAAGCAGTCCAACGTCTTCACAAACGCCTACTGATCCCCATCTTCAAAGACTCCTGAGCCGTAAACGCATGGGTGACAACGCTCTGCTGACAGGAAAACTAGGAAGCTGAAACTCTGAAATGACTCCTACAGTACACAAGCAGCTCTGGGCTGCAAATCATGGGCATACCTATTGAAAACTATTCAGGCTCACCGAAGGGGAAAGAGAGTTATCCTCATAGTCCACAAAGCGCTTTGCTCTAATGGATCAGAGCTAAATAAAAAAATTAAAAATTTTTAAAAGTAAAAAAGAAAAAAAAAACCTCTAGTCACCAAATCCTGAATCAGCCACATCTCAATTAGTTCCCAAGACGAATGAATAACGGGCAAGGAACAGCATGTATTTTCAAACTCACATGAGCATCACCTGAGAACAAGCAAAAATGTCAAAATCTACTGGTTCTAAAATCTGTTTTATTATTTTCAAAATTCTCAGCCGCACTTTCAAAAGATAAAACATGGGGAAGCACTTGTAATGACTAACGTGCTATGAAGCTCAAAGGACTAGCTTGCTTGCATTTCCTCCCACACCCTGTTCAACTCAAGACAGCACTTCATCAGGCTGTCACCCTGTCTCTCCCCCCCGGCCGCCCTCTCACCTGCCATCCTGGAGGTCGAACCACTGGGAGAAAACGCACATTCTGACGAGTCACCAGGAAGCCACGTAAACCCGTAGTATTCCTCCGTGAAAATGTAAGGTCTTTATGTTTAGTACTGAAAGCTCTTGAGTCTTTGTTGCAACTGCAGAACACATTTTTTTTTCCTAAAGATTTTATTTATTTATTTGACAGAGAGAGAGCGAGAGATCACAAGTAGGCAGAGAGGCAGGCAGAGAGAGAGGGGGAAGCAGGCTCCCCACTGAGCAGAGAGCCCCATGCGGAACCCACTGAGCCACTTGGGCGCCCCCTGCAGAACACATTTTAACAGAGTTGGCACACACGCAAGAGAGAAGGATTTCAGAGAAATGATGGGAAATAAGGGGGCGTGGCAACCTGGGCTTGAAACCCAGGTTTGAGCAGGACAAAGGCAGCTACTTTTAAACTGGAAAAAATGGCTCAACCACCCAGAGGGGGGCGACGATCATCTGGCCCTGCAGTAGCCTGTCATTTGCTACTCTTTGAAATATATTGCTTCTTCGAAATTCATACTCAGCCCAGTTTTTTGACACAATGGATTCCTCCTCCATGACCAGTTGGCTAGCCCATCAAAAAAAATGCTGTGGCCAAAACTAGTTTAAGCTTCCTGCTCCCTCTCACTTCTTAAAATTTCCACACTTCTTCTCGGGCGTTACTAACCTCGTATCCCCCTATCAGAAGTCACCAGAAAAACAGTCCTCTATCTCCACCGATCGTATCTGCGGACAAAGGAGAAATGTCACCTAAGTGTCAGTTTCCCCGGGGGGTCAGTTTCCTCTTGCCTCAAATCCTCTTACACTTCGTTTTTTTTGGGGGTTCACATGTACAAGCCATGAACTTCTCAACTGCTATACCCAGAAACATAAAATCACTACAATTCATCAAGCAACCTGCCAGAAGCTAACTTACAAAAAAAAAAAAAATTAGAACTGTGTCTGAAGTTACTATAAGCACAAGCAAAACCATGATTAGCCTGTCTGCCTGAGGCCCTAAAACTGTACTCCTCACCGAGTAACATATACTCACTGAGGGGGTACCAAATTCCCTTCCGCATTTCCTTCAAAAGTTTGGAGAACGGGGAACAAATTTAAGCTTTTCTTGTAACTTTACACACGATTTCTTCCTATTGGCAGCCTACAGTTAGAGTGATAAGAATTCTCTGAAATTTTGTTCAAAGTATTTAAAGAAATATGCTCAAAAAATGGAAGCCAGCTACAGTTCACACTTCTAAAACTGTTCTGATAAATCCTTCCAGGCGCCAGACTCGGCAGCCCACCAGCAGAAAAAATAATATTCTGGGGACATTTCTACAGACTTCAATCCCTGAGGAACAATAGGGTTTCATTTTTACTACTCTTTTAAGCAGCACATATCTGTACAAAAAGAAAAAAAAATAGAACTTTTTTGGACCCAATTTGGTATGACACAATTTTTGAAGTGGTATAAGGCAATAACAGGAATTATTTCTAATGACGGATAAAAGAGAAATCCTCCTCTAAGTGATACCCAATGGCATGGAATGTAGCAGGATCTTGACAACCATTAGGGGATTGAACATTTCATATCCATATTAATAATGGAGGTCAGAGATTTAGTTTTACAGACAAGGAAATCTTTTGACTCCAGCGTATCAAAAAAAAAAAAAATACCCTGATTTTGAAGCATAGCACAAATTTCAGGGAATCTATTTCATACTTAAATGCTTGTTATGATAATGCTTCCCGAAGCATTTCTGCATTTATTATCATATCACATTCACAAAAATACTGTAAATGTTGATTGACCCTAAGGAGCAAATGACAAAATAGGTCCAGGTGCAAGGTCACAAGAGAAAGCAACTGATATCATGATTTGGATCCCCGAATTTGGAATCCTAAGTCAGCATTCCCTCCAGAACACCACAGAGGCCCAATACCCAAAATTCACCAGAAACAACTAAAAAACCCTTGTTTATGAACCAGTTTGGACAATGAAAACAACACGTATGGCCCATCATGATTCACGGAGTATTTACTAGTAGCAATTAATGTCCTAGGATTTGAGGATCAATGATACAAAGACAGATGACCGGTCTGGAATGGGGATGGAAAGATGCACGGTCCTATGTGACCAGAGAGAAAGGTACATGATGTACACAGAGGATATGATACAGAAATATATACATGGGGGTGCCTGGGTGGCCCATTCAGTTAAACATCTGCCTCTTGATTTCAGCTCAGGCCATGATCTCAGCATTCTGCGATCAAAGCCCCGCATGGAGCTCTGTGCTCGGTGGGGAGTCTGCCTGAGAATTCTCTCTCTCCTCCCACTGCCCCCTGCTCTCTCTCTCTCTCCTCTCTCTCTCTCTCAAATAAATAATCTTTTTAAAAAAAGAAATATATATGTGTGTATCTATATCAGACCTGTGAAATAGAAAATCACATATTTGCCTAAGGAGGACATCCTAACTTACTCTTCCCAAACAAGCTGAAACACGTTGGTGAAGCCACATGAAGGACGGCTATAGCATACAGAGCATCCACCTATGAGCCCCAGAGTGGGGCGAACACCTGGCCTGTCGCATATAGGCCCCTGAGCCTGTGCAGGTGTGTCATTATGCTTCATGTGGAGAAAGCAAAGGCTAGAATTAGAGAAAAAGATATGTCATCTTTTATTATTTAACACTAGAAATAGCTAAGGTGTTTGAGGTTCACAAATATACGGAGTTCTTTGCTGTGTAGGTGAGGTCCACAGCCTCTTTTTTTAAATAAGATTTTTCTTCTTTATTTTAGAGAGAAAGAGCATGTGCATATGCGTGTGCAAGTGGGGGAAGGGGCAGACGTGGAGGAGAGGGAAAGAATCTCAAGCAGACTCCACGCTAAGCGCGAAGCCTAACACAGGGCTCAATCGATCTTGCAAACCTGAGCTCATGACCTGGGCTGAAGCCAAGAGGCAGAGGCTTAACTGACTGAGCCACCCCAGGTGCCTCGAGATCCAGAGTCTCTTAATCTGCCTTCAGAACAACCTGAAAACACAGGAATTATCTCCTCATTATCAATATTGATACTCAATAGTAACTTATCCACTTGCTAAAAAAAAAAAATGTTAAAAGCTATGAACTCAATCAAGTCAGGATACAACTATTAAATACTCCCTCCACCATTTGCTCCATTGCCGTACTTACTACTGGTACACACAAAATCAGGGAACAAGCAAATGCTCCCTTAAAGAGGACCCTCCCTTCCCCAAAAGAAAAAGGAACACATATAAACTATAAGCTTCAGAATTATGTTTTTAAAATAAGAATAAAATGAATAAACTTGAAAAACATGGCAAAAGATAATACAACTACCTTAGACAATACAAATCAGTAAGAAATGAGGCAAAAACAAATTGAGAAATATGCAGAAGATACAAAAAGACAATTTACAACAATTACAAGTACATCATAAACTTATGTAATATTTAACCTCAGCCATATTCATAGAGAAGAAAATTAAATCACAGGAAAACACAATTTCCCCCCAACTGGAATGTGTTGCCTGGGTTTTGTCTTTTTTTTTTTTTTTTAATTATAATACCCAGTTGTTGAAATCACAGGGAAATTGGCACACTCCTCTCTCACCAAAGGAAATGTAAATTATATAACCTTTCTGCAGTACAAATTGACAACATATATCAACAGCCTTGAAAACATCCAGTTCTATGAAGTAATCTAGAGAAAATAGCCTGATGAAAACTATTTAGCTATAATCACAGCATCATATACCCCACCAAAAAATGAAAATGCCATCAATCTCCCAAAATAGGAAGTTATTTAAGTAAATGATGTTACGTAAAGGTATGGAAAACAGACACTAAAAATGAATACAAATTATATGAAAAAAGCTGCTTTACATGTTAAACAGTAACAAAACAGAATATAAGGAATCTTCTAAATTTAAAAATGTATATGGATTAGCATTTCTACTAAAAATAGTCATTTCTGTGACTTGCAATCATGCATGGACTTTAGCTTCCTTTCATCGTTCCTGTATTTTCAAATTTTTAATGATCATGCACTACTTTTAAAAACAAAAAAAGAATAAAACATTATTCAAAAAAGAAAAAATATTTCACTAATACTCTGCACAGTTCTCAGGAAGACACCAATTTGCTAAACCAACTCAATATATCTCTTAAGTTTAAAAACAGAAAATCTAGTTGTAGCACCAAATAGGATATATGTAATATACACTCAAAGGATGTATGTTGTTAATTTCAGTCAGGCATCCAGCTAATTAATGAAATTTTTCCCAAAGCGGAAATATAATATTCTTTTCAAAATTTAAAGGCATGCTTTTTTTTCTCTGTGTAATGGTGTAACACATAACAAACAACTATGTATTTGATGGCCAGATAATACACAAAGAGCAAAACACCTGGAACCTTGTCACTGACACTATGTTCTTGTGTTTGTAGGGCTGTGTCTATGGGTACGTGTGCTGGGTATCTTATTCAATACAGTTTTCTGCTTAACCTCCTTTACCTCCAGTATCATGAACATTTCCCAATTTCTTGGAGGAGATAACCCCTAGCTATATAATGTCCTTTTGGATAGAGGTGTCATACTCTATTGCTGCAGCGATAATGCATTTAATGTTATTACTCTTCTGCCACCCAACTCAAACCAAACAGTCTGATCCACACACTACACGCCCCAAGCTTGCTGCTGCACCACCTTCCACAACCTGGGTAAACATGACATGATTGCTACTGTCTCTGAGACTTTTCAGATGATGCCCACTTCACCTCCTTACCCAGAGACTCAAAAGAACAAAAACCAAAAAAACCCCCAAAAACCAAAAAATAAAACAAAACAAAAAACAAAACAAACAAACAAACAAAAAAAAAAAACAAAGAAAAACTGCACCAGAATCATCACCAGTGAGTTCTGTGCTAGAGACAAGAGACTGAGTTCTGGCTTTCTTGGATTTGGGAGACTTGGTTTGCTGCCAAAGGAGTTGCTCTTCCTGGAAATTAAATTATTGCATTTCTGAAGGTAATGACTGCTAGGTTACTCTAATGTTTAAGAGTCCAAACAAAATATTTGAGAGAGAAGAATAAAATTTATTTTAAGAAGTGAGCTTTTCCAAGGTTGAGCAGTCATGCTCGGAGTCAAATAAAACATCACGTTTACATAGAAATTCACTTTTTTCTTCTTTCCTGACGCTGTCCATTTTCACTCCTATTAAAAGTTTAAACATTAAATGCCAACCACACTCGAATTATCTACACTGGGGTAGAAAGTGCTGTAGATAACAGCTCACATGGATCATTATTTATATATGGTTTGGGAAGTCAGATTATGACACCGTCCCTTT
Source organism: Procyon lotor (assembly GCA_028646535.1). NCBI lineage: Eukaryota > Metazoa > Chordata > Mammalia > Carnivora > Procyonidae > Procyon > Procyon lotor. The sequence continues at coordinate 6,344,828 of CM053607.1, forward strand.
TATGCCCAATTCTCACCACTTACAAGGCCAACCAATTATTGGCAGTCAAAGCCTAACGTGGAGAGTAGGGAGGGAACACGGAGAATGAGTTATTTTAAAGCTGGCAATACATAAATCAGCTGGATTTCATGGACCATACTCTCTATAAATCAGCCAGGATATTAGACACTCTCCTGATAATTCCTGATATAGTGTCAAAATACCATAAAATATTTAAAGAGTTCAACTTCTAAGCAAAATACTGTGGAAGCTACTATATCCAGAATTCTACAACCCGAATACTTTATAAACCATGTCAATGAGGAACACTTCTTGCCTACTTTTGGTATTTTTCCAGGTAAAGGGAACTTAATTCATGTGACACCCTGGCCTCTCTCCAACCCTTCACTTTCTCTATTTCTGAAAAATAAAAGGAAGTATCTTGGCTAGTTCCTTCCTTCCTCTAGAGATCTTCCTGCCTACAGAGAGGCAAGGCTAGGCTCTCAGGCTCAGAGACAGCTCTGTCCCTGTGGAGAGAGAGGATGAGAGAAGGCCAAGGTCCCGGGATGTCATCTGACCTCACATCCAGCTACATCTGATCAAAAGTGATCATTTCACCCATGGTGGCTACTCCTTTACTTCTTTTTCTTTCAAAACACCAACTTTCTTCAGAAACTGTAAGGGTTCTGGGATGATACTTACTGGGTTTCCCAAGGACACCAAAAATCCACATTTTGGCACATTTCATAATTTAACATAAATGTGTGCCTTCTTTGTGATTTATGTTGTTGCACATTTAAAGGAAAAATGATTACAATAAGCATTGTAAGATTACTTGAAACCTCCAAAACCAAAAGAACTAAGCTAAAAAAAAAACCATGTGTACAAAATCCATTTTCTTAATATATACCACTGTATCAGCTTTCTAAAGATAGTTATGATAATCACATCTATTGAGAAAAAAAAAAAAACCTAATGAGAAAACTATAGCCCTAACCTATGCAAGATAAATGTATTAGCTAATTTCAAGGAGAGAATTAAATTCTATCTATTCTTTATCATCTAAGCTACAAATTAAGCATCCCACTTAGTAACATGTTATCATGTAAAATTTGTAGAAATTTTAACTTATACTTATTTAACCAAACATAATTGGCTCACCACTTACTCACCACTTTTTTTACAAAAAACAGAAAGGTCTTTTATTATAATACGTATTTTACTCTGGTAACTTATAATTGGCAGTTCCCACAACAACACATAAATTTGAATATAAATAACCGTATTTATTGTCAAAATGTTTTTCTGGCTTAAGATAAATTAGTCTCTTGTTACACAGGTCACATTTTGTAACAAATTCTATGATACATTCAAACGTTATTTGTGTAAAAATTATGTTGCTAAAGATCATGGTTCTCCTTTGTAGGAGCTGGGTACTTGACTGAAGGTACCCAGAGTGAGGTCACAAGGGAAAATTACCATGTATTGTCAACAAGGTATCAGTGCACACACTTTTACTTCAAAAAGATGATTTTAATGGGGGGAGTGGGTCTTCTCTTTACATAATAAAAGTAGCCTTTTAAGGTTTCTTTCTTCTTTGTTACAACAGTATTATGATGGGATTCCTGGCCCTCTGATTCCCAACAGAGCACATGTTTAAAATGTGACCTCACAGAAAAGGAGGTCATGTTTCTTCAACTGTCTATAATATTCTTTGTATGAATCGCATAGAAAATTTTATATTAATCTGGTGAACGATATAACACTAATAGAGAACATCAAAGTTTTATAATTTCTGACTCTTTGATTAGAATCTTTTTCTATTTTTTTTTTAAGATTTTATTTATTTATTTGAGAGAGGGGGAGAGAGAGCACAAGCCAAGAGAGAGGGAGAGGGAGAAGCAGACTCCCCGATGAACAGGGAGCCCAATGCGGGGCTCCATCCCAGGAACCGGATTACAATCTGAGCCAAAGGCAGACGCTTAACTGCTTAACCGACTGAGCCACCCAGGTGTCTCGAGAATCTTTTTTTAAAATAATGGTGCTGGGAGATATAATTGAATTTTCTTTTAGCTTAACTAATATATATTTTTATATGTAAGAGATTGGTATGCTATAGACCAGAAAACTCGATATACTTTACATGCAAATCTACATAATAAAATAACATCACAATAGAAATAGGGAGAGAATATATCTATTTAATAGCTTTTGTTAGAGAGGATGGAGGCCTATAGAGCATTTAATAATACACAAATGAAGTATAAGTATTTCTCTTAATATGCAGATATATATCTCCTGTGTTTGTGCAAATATTTATAATATACAAGCCACTTATGCTCTTATTTACTTTATCCTGAAATCAATCTCTTCAGATATTCTGTCCTTTCCTTTTGTACCCATTTTACAGCTGGAAAAAAAACAAACTGAGCTTACGTCTAAGCATCACAAAAATGGCCAAGGATACAGCTAAAAAGAGACAAAGCTGGGATCCATTTAAAGCCAGCCCTCTCTCCACATCTCTGTCTGCACCTATGTAAAGCAGAATCCCAAACAGCATTACACTATAATATAAACATATTTCATTATTTTAGATATGTATTTTATATATAATATATAGGATATGTATTATATACACACATATATATTCTTTGTAGGTCAGAGCCCAACTTCTTCCTCTAGAAATATATTTCTGACAAGAAATGACAATTAATGGAATAATAAGTCCCAATAGATGTAATTCATCCTGCAGATAACTTCTCAGGAACCTCACCAAGGGATACATGTAAATATGTGTGTAAGATGAAAAGCTTCTAGGAAGTACTGTTAGCAATTTGTCAAAAACTAATTGATATAGAGTATAACTTCAATATCCTAATATAGCTAAGACATTTCCTGCAAATCAATTAACCGTGATATGGAGCTTGAGATAATACTTAACAGCTATGTGATCAAAAGGTAAACAACTAGAAGTGTCATCACTACACATTTTTGCCATGAGTCTTAACGTTTTTAATGGACTAAAAGCACAGTACGATAAAATATTTCTGAGTTTCTTATGTTAGAGGCACTGTTTGTGAACATAATTGGATTCATGAAATCCAACCAAGCAGTGTATTCATCAGTGGGTTAGACTGGCAGACAACGTGATAGAAACTATTTATCTATGACACATTTAATATTTTACATTAATACAAATTTAATTAATACATTAATACAAAGCTGTGGCTTTGGCATATGATCAGATAAGCTGGAAGCCAGCAACAAGTATCATAAACTGTCCCCACTCAAATTAAATTTTCACCCACATCCACATAACACTTATCACAAAGCCATCAAAGTCCTGAGAACACCTTTGGAATAGGGATGATGAAAACCATCATGGAAGCCAACTGAAGAATTTGACTTGAATATGTATTTCTAATCTGTGAATCATCCAGCAAAGACCCCTTGAACCACACCTTCCACGACAATACTGGATTTAAAGATATCTGCCTGAGCTCTCTTGGTGTTCTGGCTCTGAATGGTCATTCAGAGGTAATTCACTCTAAGAATTCTGTGGTCCAGTTGAAATACTCTCAACTATGTGGCATCTTCTAAAAATAAAAGTCTTCATTTTAAAAAAAATCTTTCAGGAAGAGTGCACTAGCATCACTAATTCCCCACCACAGAAGTAAAAATAACGTACCCACAGAGAAACAATCATAAATGGGTGTTCAAATCTTCTATGGATAGTCATGAGAAAAAGAAAAAAAAAAAAACATTTCTGGCAGCTCGCAATGCAACAGTTCCCACTTTAGTCCAACTGGCTTGTTACAACCAGATACATTGGTCCACACAGAGTATAACTGACTTTACCGACAAATTACAAAAAACCATTTTAAATGTAGCTTTACTGTTTTCCTACATAAGGAAAATCTGATGAAATTACTCTACAGAACTCCCCAACAATCCCACATAAATGCATACTATATGAAAGAGAACTCTGATAAAGCACCATGGGAAGTAACAAGTTCTATAATATTTTCAGGAGAGTACTGAGTTTTCAACTGTATATCAGAACTAATGTTACACTTGAGAACATGATAACTTAATTTTTAATTTTAAAGGTCATTATGAAAGTGACATTTTCCTTAGAAATTATTTAACAAAACTATAAATTGCATTTTCCAACTAATTTCATTTGAATTTCATTTTCTCCCTGATGAACCATTTCACTGGGAGAAAGTCTTGGCTTGTATTCTACTGTGGAAGATGTGGAGTTGATGGAAATATTGTAATTTGACAGTGCATGACTTTTATTACAAACAATGAAAACATTAGTGACATCTATAATGATTAGGTTGTACAACTACACAAACACTCACCAAATTAAATAACTCCTTTCCGCAAGACTATGACAATTTTATTAGAGCAACAACCTCATTTGCTTACTACAATTGCCATTCAATCAGGTACTATCACTTTCAATCCACAATATAACATAAAACTCACATACACAACACATGTAGTTTTGTTCATGCTCTTCAGCAGCTCTCTGCACACAAACATAAGCACATAACAGTATCTACTACTCCTTAAAGAGTCATGTTTAAAACTGAACCGTAGACTCAAAAGGAAAAAAAGAGAAAGGAACGTCTACCTCACTAGTGCTTCTTTTCGAAAGAAATTTTATATTAAAACAATGCAGCGAGCACAACAGTGTGTTCAAAGCGCTCTTGGGAAGTTTTCTAAATGTGAATAAGGTGAAACTAACACAGTATAGGTAGAGCCAATCACACTGTTCCGCTGGCTCAAGCCCTATGGAGCTTGCCAGTCTTCCTGCAACGCTGAGACTTGTCAGTTGTATAATTACAGGCCTCCCAAATTTACCATCTAACTCCGAATGCAAGCATCTTCATTCAAGTCCTGAGATCCTGTGACCCACAGGGCGGTAAGGAGGCCACTTAACATTTCCCCTGAAACATTAAAAATGGATTGTGCCTGTGGCAAAGAATTTAGGGCAGTTGAAAGCATCCAGTCCCTATTTGAGGATGCCTGCTCTTTCTCCCAGAGTGAGCCCCCAACCTCATGCACAGGTTCATCCCTGTAATTCTACATGAGTCATATCAAACACTTCTCCATGGGATTTTAGAAGTGGTGCAGCTTGAAAGCCTTTTAATCCGGTAGGTGAATTACTAACTGCAAAGACATGAACTGGACTACCATCGGACTCCGCGCTACTGAGGGAAAGATGCACAATGAGAGAACTCTCAGGCAGTTGGACCACCTCCCTATTTTCATGGAAGTCGTTGCAGAAAATTGCAAGCATCTTTAAATACTGCTCCCACAGTTCGGAAAAGTGAAGATCTATGCATGTCAGGCCCGACAGTGTGCTTATGACATATCCCTCTTCTACACCAACGTATTTGCTTGGTAACATTAGGCATGCATGTTAACAACACCTTTCAGGGCCAAAGCAAATCAGATCAGTTCAACCAAAGCACACAAGGGGAACAAAACATCTTGGAACCACAACCTGCCTCTCTTTTTCTGTATATCTACACCCTTCACTTCCCTCCCATTTACATCCCAACACAACTTTAGGCATTTTGGAAGTATCTGTTCTTTGTTGGAAACACACACACGCACATACACACCCCCTAAAAATCCCTAAGACTGTTTTCCTACCACACGACCAGGGAGGCTGCACCACCTCTCCAGTGACTTAATTCTGAACGTAGTGGCTCGAACCAGCTGAGCAGCAATCGATGAAAACATATCATACACCAGAATAAGAGGAAGGTCGGCGAAAAAGAAAAGCAGCTTTGCTTTCAGCCATTAATTACCGATCACCCAAATATCGCATCGCAATCTCCCACACACATGCACAAGCGTTCCAAACCTGGGTTTCAGGCGGCGCTTTCCAGAGCCTCGCTATCTATTGTCAGGACGCAGAAGCCCCCGAAACCTGTGAATCGAGCTGAAAAGGCTTCCTCTGAAACCGCTAAATATAGACCAAAGGGGCTCTGGGTCTGGCAAGCAGCGGGAGACCGAAGAAACAGCCATGGACGCATATGACTAAGTATTTCCATTTTGTTCTAGCCAAACATCGTAATGACATTGAACATAAGGGCAAAAGACTAGAGGGAAGTCCTCCCCACCCCCACCCCATCTTCTCCGTATATTAGGGACGTCATGAAGGCAACGGGTATGTTCTTGAAGGTGGCGGGGAGCAGTATTGTTGGTGTTGCCCTATATACGCCTCCGCCGGGGGAGAGGGGTGGCAGGGAGGGGGAGCAAGAAACCACTTGCTAACCGCTCCAAGAAAGGCACTAACCCCGGTCCCCATTCCAAGCAGAGCTGTCTTCCGAGAGGGGACCGGGCGCGATCGCGGTCCTCCCCCGGCTGGCAGGAGCGCGCGGCAGCCGCCAGCCGGCCGGGAGCAGAGGACCAACCCCCACCGGCGGCGAGGAGGAGGAGGGCGAGGAGGAGGACGGCGCCGAGGAGGAGGATGCGCCTGGCCCCAGCAGCCCAGCGAAAGCAACTCACCCAACGGCGCGGCGCCCGACTGCTTCCTGGAGAACATGCACCCGCCACCAGCGACAGCTCCTCAGTCCGGGAAAAGGCGTGCGCGCCGCCGCCCGGCTTCAGGGCAAGGTCCTGACCTTGCCCAACTGCAGCATCTTCCGCTTTTGTTGTCTGAGCGCGGCCGCGGGACGGGCGATGCTGGCGGGGAGCAGGGGCGAGCGCCGCGGGGGAGAGGCGGCTCCCGACGCGAGTGCGCGGCGCCCGGCCCGGCGGCCCCTCCGAGCGCGGCGAGCGCAGCGCCCCCTGCCCGGCTCCGCGGGCTCCGCGGGCTCCCGGCTCCTCCAGGCTCCTCGGGGCTCCGGGCGCCGCCGCCGCCGCCGCCGCCGCCGCGCCCGCCGCTCCGCTCGGCCGGCTGCCGCCGCGGGCGCGAGCCTGGGGCCGCCGCGGCGCCCGGCGCCGAGCGCTCCCGTGCTGCGCCCCGCGCGCGGCCCGCGCCACCTGTGTCGCCGCCGCCGCCGCCGCCGCCGCCGAGGGCGAGGCTCCTCCCGCGGCGCGCGGCAGCCTCAGCCTCCACCTATGCCTCGGCGGCCAGCTCGGGCGCCCGGCTAGTGAGGAAGCGTCCGCCCCGCCGCCCAAACCTGCCCTGGGTGCCGAGCATGCCCAGTGCCGCCGCGACCGCGCGGCGCTTCTCCGTGCGCATTCCACTTCTCCTGGTTTTCGCGGCAGCAGCAGTAGCAAGCAGCAGCAACAGCAGCAGCAGCAGCAGCAGCAAGCCCAGCAGCAGCAGCAGCAGCAGGGGAGAGGGGAGGAGGCCGCGGGTTGGGAGAGGGCCGAGCATCCTTGCGAATGCACTGCCTGGCCTCGAGATGGATGGATGCTCGCAACCAAGAGAAAGCTGGAAGGGACCCAGGGGAGGCCTGGAACCCCGGGTTGGGCTGGTTCCTTCGTTCACGTGCAAGAAGCTGAGAGTTTGTTGTAGTGGGGCAGATGTCAGCCTGCAAACAAAGGGGCAGGGGTGGAGGGGGTTCTAGAATACCTTGGGGGTGCGTTGGGGTGGGGTAAGGGCCAGGCTGGATGTGCATGCTACTGGGTGTAGGGGGATGTTTTGAAATCCTGTAGTTCTAGAGCAGGGAAGGCAGGACACCCGTCTGCGCTCTTCCCCATAGCACCAGTCCAGTTTTGGTACCTCCAGTACTTAGATGAAATATGTTTTCAGCAGATGGAGAGACTTTCTTCTTAAATAAAATCCCTCTGGTTTTCAATCCGGAACGTACGTAAACTTACTGCAAGAAGGACCTTTGGCCACTCTGGAACTTGAATAGATTGCCACAAGTTCAACTCCTCTCGCGCCCCATCTCTTGTCGTCCTACTTCTGCACCTTCTCTTCCTCCTCTTCCCCCTTGCCTAGGCTAAAATGGAAACCTCCACCTGTTCCTTCTGCAGTTTTCCGATAGATCCTGCACTGCTGTCTCCAATTTCAGATTGGTTTTCTGTATCACCGCATGGTTTGACAGCTCATCGACTCCATTGAGACTTGTCTTTGCCTCTCTTGCTGTGAAATAAAGCAAGTACAATCACCATAGTGAAGGGTGAAAGAATTGTTAGAAAACAAGACCCATGTCATGTGCCAAGGAAGTCCTCTGGGCCTTCACCCGTTTCCCTCTGTTTAGAAGGGGCTCTCCCCTACTGCATTCGGAACACATGGGCCGGGGAGTGCAGCCTGCGGAGATGGGGGGGGGGGGGACGAGAACAATGGCTCCTTCTAATTTACCCCAGCTCACCACCCCAGAGGGTCTGAGATTGTGACCTCCACTCCACCCCTCCCCAGAACTGGTACCTGAGACACAGATAAGCATGGAAGAATACAGGAAATTGTAATCAGAGGGATTTGGGGGCTTATGATTCTCCCTAACAGAGTGTTGGTCTTTTGTGTCAGAAGAGATTATCCAAGAAAGTTAAATGACTTGAATATTTATCCGGGGCTATTCTCTGTTAAACTCTAATTTGAAGTAAAGGCAAAGGAAAAAAAGTTTTAGACAGGTTAAATAGGTAGAAATAAATGCAAGAAGCAGGGTATTAAGACAAGGACTTTTGACGACAGTGCAAATGTTCCTTTTTAATCCTCCTACCCCAGGACTGGAGGCTTGGTGTCACGTCCAGAAGTAGTGCTCAGGCCTGGCTTCAAGTTTTAAAGCCGGCTCCATATTAAAGACTCCTTCCTGATCCCTGTGAGAGAAGACACTGCAGGGCCATTTTTCAGCAGCTGTTAAACTATATTTTTTATTTCAGTCCTCAGAAAGGCAGTTCAATTACTGTGGAGTACTTGGTACAAGACAAATTAGCAGCCCTGTATCCATTAGGCCACGTTATATTTTAAAGGATGTTCTGGTCTCACCTTACCCTCCAGATTTTTTGAGGGGGAGGAATTTTGTTTGTTTTTGTGTTTTGGTTTTGTTTTTTTTTTTAACCTGTCCTCCTCTTCCTCTTCACATCTTTTATTTCAGGAAGTCATGGTGGGGAAAAGTGCTAAGGGGAGGTTGGTTACATTTGGATTAGAGTATGTGCATTGTTATTATCCATGGGAAACATATGTGTTTCTTATGCCTATATCGATCTAAGAAAATAATATTCTAAAGTTTCTTAAAGTTATTTTTTGAAATGAGGAATGGCAAGCCCTTTTCACTAGCTGTAATCTTGGAAATGACCCACAGGCAGTCCCGATAAACTTCGGTAGAGCGTGGGTGAGGTGTGTGTTTAAGAAGGGCAATGAGGCCCTTGAACTACTTTGATTTGCTCTGTGTCCAATTGCATTGGAACATTTATGATTTCTATTCGTCTAAAATAATAAGTAACTTAAGATATTATTAAATGCACAATTAGATGATACTGAAATATGGAGTAAAATTATCATGTGTAGTGTTAGGTCTTGGAACGACTCACTGCTGCCATCTTTTGCCTCCTGCTTCTGAAAGTTCCCGTACAAAAGAACATTCTGAATTCACTAACTCACTTGGAGACCAGAAAATTATTAGCTTATTATATTCAAATTAGAGCACTCAACACTAAATGAGATATCTTTATTGTGTTTTTTCTGTTTATGTATCAAAAAAGAGTTACAGGATACAAAACATATCTAAATACTAAGTGCCATATCTCTTGATTTTTCAAATCACTTACCAAATTTGATAAAATAAGTTTTTATATGTAACTTTTACTTAATTTTTAAGCATAAAACCCCATAATTCAAAATATTTTTATAAATGCACATATTCTATTTTATAGTTCAAAATATGCCAATTTTAGGAGAGTGAAATGTTTGATCCAAACCAATTTAAATATAGCACTATATTTTGTTGAGGTTCAAGTAGAAAGATAATATTCCCGCCTTTTTAAAGTGAATTACCATTGATAAACAAATGGAAATCTCTTAAGTTGGGAAAATAAGCTATGTGATTGTTGCTGCTGTCCAGCATTTAAATAGGGAAAGTATTAACACTCTTTCGAAATTGACAATTTAAATTTTAAATCAAATTCTTCAGAATTTCTTTAGAAGTAATATCATTGTGGGACCCCTGGGGGGCTCAGTTGGTTGAGTGGCTGCCTTCAGCTCAGGTCATGATTCTAGGGTCCTGGGATCCAGTCCCTCATTGGCCTCCCTGCTCCGTGGTGAGCATGCTTCTGCCTCTGCCTGCTGCTCCCCCTGCTCCTGCTCTCTCTCTCCCTCTCTCTCTCTGACAAATAAATAAATAAAATCTTCTTAAAAATAAAAAAATTTAAAAAGAAGTAATGTCACTGTATACATTATATGTACATGGGGGGTGCTAGTAAACACTGCTTCTTGCTGATCGTGAAAGATGCATTTGTTACTGGACAATAGTACTCTGTTTTTAAAGGCTTTCAAAGTAATTAACTGATTTGATGTAACCATTTTAGTTAAGATCAATGTGTGGGTCATTTCATGACTTGATTGGCAACTTCCTACTTTCACGTGAACTGCATTTTACTACTACTGCCACTTGGGATGATATTACTCATTTATTCATTCACTTATCAGCAGACATTTGAATGTCTACTGTGGTTCAGACACTGGGCAAAATTTAGAGACTGAGTAGCAAACAATAGACAAAATGACAGATCCCTGTTCTGAGGGAGTTTATAATTTGGGGTCATGGGATAAGAGAAGAGAAAGCACACTGAGGAGGTAACCTCACCCAAATATTGTTATTTGTTTCTGATTGTCTATTTGCTTTAGGGCATTGATGATTCTACTGTTCAATTCCTTTTCCTCAATATTTTCTCATTGGTTTTTTTTTAAGATTTTATTTATTATTTATTTGACAGAGAGAGAGAGGTCACAGGTAGGCAGAGAGGCAGGCAGAGAGAGAGGGAGAAGCAGGCTCCTTGCTGAGCAGAGAGCCCGATGCAGGGCTTGATCCTAGGACCCTGAGACCATAACCTGAGCCGAAGGCAGAGGCTTTAACCTACTGAGCCACTCAGGTGCCCCTATTTTCTCATTGCTTTTTGCCTCTTCAAGGTATTTTGTTTTTTATGCCAGGACAGAGGTAGTGTGGTGAGGGGGATAGGCCCTAAAGGCAGAAGCAGAGCTAGGAGAGGGACTGAGAGGGTGTGGTTGGTGAAAGCTAGAGTTCCTCGAGATACAATGGAAGCAGGAGTCAGACCAAAAAGAGTCAGGGACCAGTGAGGTGTCCAGTGAAGGCCCCGATTTGTATCACAAATCATAAGCTGGTACCAAAACACCTGAATTCAATGTAGACTGGTCAGGCATAGAGAAGGTCAAGCATTATTGATCAAAACTGGACAGTGGGCCAGAAGTCTAAGTCGACAGGCATTGACAAATTGCCTATACAGAAAGAAGACATCAAATGATGGAGCTGGGCAGAGAATCTTGATAATAAACATTAGCAGCAAGGAGAAACAAACTTTATGCTATGATTTAACATATCGGCAATGTTTATAGACTTAATGAGCTTCTTCTACTGAATGAAGAAATGACTTCCCAGATTGACTGGCTTGAGGCCGATGGACAGGAATAGGAAGAAGCAACTGCATAAAATGAGATCCAAAGCGTGGAACAGGGGAGTTCTTATCAAATGCATCTAGTCTTCCTAGATAAATTTTAAGGCAGAAGCTGATTTAGTATTAAATTCATCAATAAAATTTCAGTTTTTACACCAAACATCTAGGTTAATGATTCTTAATGGAATCATTACTGCTTCCTTAGGAAGTATTCTAGAAATGTGTGAGCGGGTATTTTTTTATTGTCATTAACATTTAGTGGCCATGAACCATACGTTCTAAATATTCTGCAATATGAGACAATCCTCCAGGAGAAAGAATTGCCTGTATCCTTCATGACTTTTGAAGGTATTGCAGTCATCTGCTGGTGTTAAGAACCTATTCAGAGGGCACCTGGATGGCTCAGAGGGTTAAGCCTCTGCCTTAGGCTCAGGTCATGATCCCAGGGTCCTGGGATCGAGCCCCACATTGGGCTTTCCGCTCAGCAAGGAGCCTGCTTCTCCCTCTCTCTCTGCCTGCCTCTCTGCCTACTTGTGATCTCTCTCTCTCTCTGTCAAATAAATAATAAATGAAATCTTAAAAAAAAAGAACCTATTCAAAAGTATGTAAGCCTAAAAAAAAAAAAACACTTTACATGTTTACAAGAAGTATTTTTGCATGGAAATGCCATGAGATATAAATTACAGAAAGATTTACCATTTTTTTGATCAGAAATTGACCAAGGCTTGTTTACAAAATTCAGAGCAATATCTCACCAAAAGAACACTCCATGGGTGCGCCTGGGTGGCTCAGTGGGTTAAAGCCTCTGCCTTATGAACTCAGGGTCCTGGGATCCAGCCCCAAGTCAGGCTCTCTGCTCAGCAGGGAGCCTGCTTCCTCCACTCTCTCTCCGCCTGCCTCTCTGCCTACTTGTGATCTCCCTGTCTCTCTGTGAAATAAATAAAATCTTAAAAAAAAAAAGAACACTCCATGTATTAGTCTATTGTTATAGCCATTACCATCACAATGATGCTACATACATACAGGGGCAAGGTTAGCTTTTCTAGGCTAGTTGTGGCCAAGAAGAAAAACATAATCTTGTATTTTAAATACATTGCCTTTATTCTTTGATTATTTTTTATTTCTTTTTTATATTTAGGTTTGGTATAATACAGTTCTTTAAAAACCAGCTAAACCTCTTCCCAAGATAGCAAAGTGGACCATATACGATATTTATTACAAAAGTGGGTCATGGTGTTTTCAATAGGTTTAAGAATGAAGTACCTAAATGATTCACTTAAGAAAATCAATAGTGTACGTTATGATCACTTATACTTTAAGCTCCAAGAAGAAAGACTGGGTTTATTAACAAAAGTTTGAATCCCATCACTAGGTCTTTAGAATCAGGTAGCCTGTAAAAATGATTTAATCACATACGCAGGTCTCAAAATCTGTCTGCACACATAGGATGAATCTACAAAGTAATGCTGATTTTTTTTCTTAGTCTTACAAACTCAGATTGAGCTTCTTCCCTTAATTCTAAATATTTGTCCACATAACCAGCTTATTGTGCTGTTTTGCTTTAGAACTTGGATTTAGCTTTTCATATTCATTTATCCACTACTTTCTCAATTCGTTCTTCTGATTAAGCTGGAATGTTTTTGATTAGAGCCCAAATCACTGCTGATTGCCATTCCAATGTCTCTCCTCCCTATCTTCCTTTTGTACAAGACCCACATTTTGTCCCAAGCCGCTCGTGACCAGCTATAAAACACTTACTTCCCAGCCTCTCTTGCTGCTATGTATAATCTGTCAGACAAATGTGAGGGTCTGAGGAAGGCTTCAGAGAACCATTTGCTTTTTTGAAAGGGGTGCTCCCCACTCCTCCTGGCTCCTTCCCTCTTCCTATCCTCTGATATGCACATTGCAGGCTGGACTTGAACCTGCCGCATTGCAAACAGGAATTGTCCATAAGAATAAGAGCCACACATCAAAGATGGCTGAACCTAAGATAGAAGGAGCCCACGATACTGAGAGTTTCCTGGAACCACTGTGGCAACAGCATGGAACTGTGCTCCCTGAGCTTATTATGGGATAAAAATCAACCTGCATTTGGTCAGGCCTCAGTAGCTGGTTTCTATTATGTGCAACCAAACACAGTCTCTGATTCTTGAGTTGTCTGTAATCGCTCCCCTCTGCTACTACAGCTGTGTCACTTTATTTCCCTCAAAACATAGATTCTATGAAAATTAAATTTCTTACTGAAATGAGTACAGGAATACGTTCTAAAACCACCTATACAGGAAGATAAATCAGTGAATGAGATAAGATGAGACTTATATCATCACTGACTGATAAATGAAGTCACTTCAAAGCTTTGAGTACTCCCTGTGTGACTGACGGACTTTTATACTATCTCCAAAAGTGAGTGACTCTTTTCCTCTCAGTCTGATGTTCCTCTTAAGGTTGTATAGAGTGTATATTCTGAAGTCAATTTGCTTATTAAAATTCTTAAATTTCCAGGGTGCCCAGGTGGCTCAGTAAGTTGAGTGTCTGCCTTTGGCTCAGGTCATGATCCCAGGTTCCTGGGATCAAGTCCCACATCGGGCTCCCTGCTCAGTGGGAAGGCTGAGCAGGGAGCCCGATGTAGAACTTGATGTGGGACTCTCATTCTCCCCATCTCTCTGCCCACTCATGCTCTCTGTCTTTCTCTTTCTCCCTCTCTCTCCCTCAAACAAGTGACAAAATATTTCAAACTAAATAAATAAATAAATAAAATTCTTAGATTTCCCATTTTCTTACCTATAAAACAAGCAAAATCTTTCCTCTCAAACTGTTGTAAGAAATCACAAATCAGGGGCACCTGGGTGGCTCAGTCGTTAAGCGTCTGCCTTCGGCTCAGGTCATGATCCCAGGGACCTGGAATCGAGCCCCGCATCGGGCTCTCTGCTCAGCAGGAAGCCTGCTTCTCCCGCTACCATTCCCTCTGCTTGTGTTCCCTCTCTCGCTGTGTTTCTCACTGTCAAATAAATAAAATCTTTAAAAAAAAAAAAAGAAATCACGAATCAATCTATGGTTAAAAAAAAATGGCACCAAGCCTGGCACATAGTGAGCAATTCACAACTATGGTTACTATTAGGGATGACATTAAAACGCCCTCTAACTTCTGCTGTTTTAGCTCTACTGCTATACCCAAGCACTCGTATTATCTGATTGCACATATCTTATTCAGTCATCAAGAAGACTCAGAGGCAAAACCACATTGCCACAGAATACTTTTCGTATTCATTTTTTCCTCACAAGCAACAACAAATTACTTTCATATGCTAATAATTATATCTTACAGACTAATGATGAGAGTTTACACCGACTTCATTTTGTACACTGGTGGTGATTTCTGTTCTCACTGAGTTTTTGGGAATTCACAGATACATAGTATCCACACCAGGTCAAGTGGTCTTCCTAGCTGTTGTATTTCATGATAGTATATTTCTTTACATGCTTTGTAAAGCACACTGTTTCATAAATCTGCTGTTTACTTTGTATGGCTGTTCCATACAACTTATCCATTTCATTTATCTGTTGATAATAATGTTACCAAATAACTCCTATATCCTCTGGTTTTTTCTGTGTACACGGAATATGTACATGATCAGAAATATTTTGTGTTTCTTGCATCACATTCACTTTATTTTCATCTTTTCAGTAGTGTCAGTGAAGGAGGAATCTTCCAAATCTTCCAAATAACTAAACATTATGTCTGTGTATTTGGACGGACATTTAGTTTTGGTTATTATAAAAGTAACAAATTCTCAATCATAAATAAATTAGAAAACACAGAAAATGATGAAGAAAATATGATCTCATCATCCAGAACCAAAACAGTTTGGTTTAATTATAATCCACAAATGCACATCCTCTTATTCAGTTAAAATTATATCTCTGTGATTTTTCCCATTCTGTTTTTCATGACTCCACTTCCTTTTCTAAGGTTAGACCATTCTTTATATAGTCAATTTTCCATTTTATACATGTTGGCTGGTATAACATAATTTCTCCCATGATAAATAAAGGCTTAATGAAGATTGTTTTCTCAAATTATTTGACATTATAAACGTCTCAATTGAAAAACAGACCATACTCCTACCTCGGGGTAGAATGGAATAGCTTGTGGCAGCCCAATGCTTCTGCTAAAAACAATTGGGATTCTTGAACAAAAAACAAAAATATTTCTCTAAAGTATCAGAAACGTGCTGAAGCAGAAAGGACTAGAGGAGCCAAGATTCCAGAAAGAAAAGGATGTGGGCCTTGAACTGATGTTATGTTATCTCCTCCTTCCCTGGAAACCTTTGCCAACTTGGGAAGCAGTGAAAGAGGCTGAGTTTTGACTCTTTTCCTGGGCAGAGGGCCACTGTTTGAGACACAGATGCCAGTGGAGGTCTTGTTGGTCTCATGGGGTTTCAGACTAACGCTTGAGCAAGATCCCAGTGAGAAGGGAGGAGCAGAGACCTGAGCCTGGTCCATGTGGCTGGTTTTCCTTTCAACAGTTTGCTAATTTCTGAAGCTGCACGAGGCTAAAAAGGTAAGCTAAAAGCCTCTGAAAATCAGAATATAATTTTAACAGTCTTGCTGTACAGAGAAGAAAAGAATTTGCATTCAGGATCTTCCTGAGTAATAGCCTGGGGAAACCCATCAGGTTTTCAGTTAAAATCCTTAGAAGCAGGGCATCTGGGTGGCTCAGTGGGTTAAAGCCTCTGCCTTCGGCTCAGGTCATGATCTCACGGTCCTGTCCTGGGATCGAGCCCCGCATCAGGCTCTCTGCTCAGCAGGGAGCCTGTTTCTCCCTTTCTCTCTGCCTGCCATTCTGCCTACTTGTGATCTCTTTTTCTCTGTCAAATTAATAAAATCTTAAAAAAAAAAAAATCCCAAGAAGCTTGTTCCCTAAGAGCTGGGAAAAACAGAGGTGGATGGACATTGGACATTTGTCAATTACTATGGCCTCAGCTCAATTCAGCTAAGTCCTTGATTGGATTAAAGATAACCAGGTCATCTATGTACTTAACAGGAAAAACTGAACCCTTTCAGGCAAACTTCCACAATTTTTGGGACGTTCGTATGGCTCAGTTGGTTAAGCAGCTGTCTTCGGCTCGGGTCATGATCCCAGGACCCTGGGATCAAGTCCCATATCGGGCTCCTTGCTCAGCAGGGAGCCTACTTCACCTGCCTCTCTGCCTGCTTGTGTTCCCTCTCTCTCTCTGACAAATAAATAAATAAAATCTTAAAAAAAAAAAACTTCCACAATTTTTTAATGTGCAGGGTCCAACATAAAATTTATTATGCAGGGATAGGAACAAAGGACCAACAGCCAACCAAAAAATATATAATAGAAATACACCCACAAGTAATCCAGCTATTGGAATTAGCATATACTTAACATATGGAAAGTAATAATAATATGTTCATGAGAGTGTAAGAATGTAGAAAGAGATGGGAGAAAAGAGAGGTTGGAGAAATTCACCTGAAAACTGGAATCTATGAGAAATAATCCACTGGAATTACAGAATTTAAAAATATAACTGAAGTTAATTTTAATAATAAGTTTCATTTAACCCATTATACACAAAATATTGAGTGCACAGGTAACATTTGACAAAGCCAACCATATGCTGGATTATTAAGCAAGCCATAGCAAGTTTGAAATAATTGGAATCATTCCGAGTAAATTCTCAGGCAACAGTGGAATTAAATCAGAAATGAAAAACTAGGGGTACCTGGGTGGCTCAATTGGTGAAGCAAGCGTCTGACTCTTGGTTTCAGCTCAGGTAGTGATCTTAGGTTGTGGGATTGAGCCTTGTGGTGGACTCCACATTGGGCATGGAGCCTGCTTAAGATTCTCTTTCTTCCCCTCCCCATCCCCCCCCTCCACCTCTAAAAAATAATAATATAATAATAAATAATAAAATAAATAGAAAATAGAAAAATCATCTTGTTAGGAACTTAATCTACGCTATTTCAAAATAAATCTACTTAAGAAAGTTGAATTATTTTCACATAAATGATAAACAACATATATATCAGGACCTGTGACATACAACCAAAACAATTTTTAAAATATCTATAAAACCCAAGATGCCATATACTAAATATAGGAAACACAAGTTGCAGCCATTGGACAACATCCAACTTAAGGCTACTATCCTTGAGAGAAAGGAGGCACACAAAGGATGCCTAATTTTATGCAGGCTTTCTCCCTGGATACATTTTCTGGGATATGGTGCATTTATATAGAATACAAGAAAGAACAGTAGCTTTACTGGACAGAGAAGGAAGAGATTGAGTTTGGGGTTTCTAAGGTGACTGGGACTTACAAGAGAAGGTACTGGCGAAGAAAGAAGCCATGGAGAGAGAAATCCAGAAGTTTACATAGAGATCCCCCTTGGGTCTCCACCAAGACTCCACAAGAAATGAGGCAAAGAATAACTTGGGAGGCAGGGAGCTGAGCAATTCTGCAATGTTCTCAATACTATGGAGAGTTTGGTGGTCAGGCCCAGCCAGGGTGGAGAATCTTTACGAACAAGTCAAATATTGAGTTGAGATCTCAGAAAGGTCATCTGGCAAGATTGTATAGACTGAACTGTGTTCCATCAAAACTCATATGTTGAAATTCTAACCCTCAGTGTGATTTTAAAGATAAAGCCTTGAAAGAAATCATTAAGGTTAAATGAGGCCATAGAGATGGGGCCCTAATCCAGTAGGACCAGTGTCCTTATAGGAAGAAAAAGAGCCACCAGGCTCATGTGCACACAGAGAAAATGTCATGTGAGGACACAGTGAGATGATGGCTGCCATCTGCGAACCAAAGAGAGGGAGCTCAGAGAAACCTATATCCTTCCAACACCTTGATCTTAGACTTCCAGCTTCCAGAATTGTGAGGGAAAAAGTTTTCTGTTGTTTAATCCACCAGTCTGTGGGATTTTGTGTGGCAGCCCTAGCAAACTAATATAAAAAGCTACCGACACTTTAGGGTTGATGGCTACCACCTAGAAATACAGGGAAGACAAAACAAAACAAAACCGTAATAGCTTTCTTTAAAGAAAGCCTAAAACAAGGCCTGACGGATCAGTGTATTCCTTTGGTACCTTTCTGTCTGCCAACATAAAACTCAATTCTTTTTTGAGAAAAAATAACGTAACTCAGTGTCTTCTTAAAATATTATCTGAAGTTTTCAGAATATAATAAAAAAAATGCATTAGGTATCTAGCCTACTGGAGGCTAAATACAAACACACAACTATATCAAAATTAAAGGATGAAAAGAGATCTATCATGCCAAAGGTAAATAAAAGAATGCTGGAATGTCTATATTAATATCAGATTTTTAGAAAAAAAAGCTTTAAGAGGAAGGGAATTTGCTGAGATAAAGGGGACATTTCATCATGATAAAAAGAATAAGTGCTATGCCTTTTGTTTCAAGGTTGACAAAGGAGGAAGTTTGGAAAGGGCATAGAGAAGGAAAAGCTCTTCTTATACCATAGTCATGTTATGGGGGATATAAATTTTAGCAAAAAAAGCATATATAGAAATTGATTATAGGGAAAGTGGCATCCTTAAACTGAATGGTGCCCTAGGTAAGTCAGTGTGTATCACCAGCAATAGGAGGATCCCAGGTAGGGCCTTACTGGTTTACCCAGGGAGTTCCCTTGGCCTTTTCTCAGGTTGCACTTCTTAAGCTGGTTGGTAGGCAGATGCATGTTTATTACTTTATTCTTCCTAACTTATGAATAAGCTACATATTGATTTAATCTTAAAATCATTGATTATGTGTGTGGTTATGGAATCTTTATAATACCTATATGTAAATATGTAAAATACATAAAATATGAAAAATATCATCATCAGACGGATTTTATACTGATATACAAAACAATTAAAATAGCTTTGCAAGGTCAATATTCCCCTATCAAATTTGTTCAGCCTTCTTCACTTATTATTCGGTGTAGGTTAGGATGGGGAAATGCAGATGAACTGCATATTATAACATTTATAGTGACTAGTTTGCAATATATGTCAAGATTCTGAAAAACATTCCGAACTTCATCTATGTTATGCAAAATGTCTGCAAGACCTCTTTTCCTTTTATTAAGCAGAGCATAGGAAACAGAGTTCAACCTTTCCTTGAGAACTCAAGAGTGATAATATATGTTAATGCATTAAGATGTCATGATAAGATAGTCTCAGGTATCTCAGCAGGCAGTGCCTCCTGCCCTGTACTGAATGACCCTGACCTCTGGCTTTTTAGCCATGTCCAAGCAAAAGTTTATCTCTATTGGCTTGAGTACCTTCATTTTCATACTACATGCCTGTGTGTGCACACACACATATAAACACACACAGGCAAAATCATGATCCCTATCTCCTTTTGTAACAGAATCCTTGCACTAGTAGAGATCAGGAAGCTTCCTTAAGACTTTGATACCTTTCTTTTTACAGGACATAGAATAAAATGTTTTGCAAACCACTTCCAGACCAAAAAAGTATGAAAGATACACAGCAGTTTGACTTTGCTGTGAAATGGATTTGTAGGGTTGTTTGGTGCATAGATGTCAACTTGAAAAGAGGCCTCCTAGTGATCTGCAAGTGGCCTTGCTTTATTGGATACTTGAAGCTGATAAATTTAAATGAAGGCATAGAAACCGTAATATAAGGTTGGCTGCACAAGGCAAGAAAGTCAAAGAACTGGAAGGTAGAGCAGAGACGCTCAAAACCTTTCAGATGATGAACACAGTGTTCTAAAATTAACAAACTGAAATTCAGTGAAGAGAAATGTGAAGTCCTTTCCTTAGGTTAAAACAATAGCAAGAACAAGTTCTTGCTTGGAAGGCCTCAGATCCTACACAGTGATCCCCTGTACAAGGGCTCCACTCACTGCTCCCAGTCCTTAGAGTATTAGTGTTCATGGGACCAGTTGCTTCCTATCCCATTTGATCTGTGGGATCAAACTTCCCTTCCAGTGCCTTGAAGGGAAGGTTGGGTTTCCTAAGTATTGGAAGCTGCCCCTAGTGCCTTCTGAGATGAGCATCAGTGACTCCAGTTAATCTAATGCCCCACCTTCCTGGAAAGCTAACTTCATCCTCGTATCACTGGACATGAAAATTAAGCACCAGTTACAGTCAGCTGTGTCCACCAGGCCTCTGACACCACCCAGAACCCTATGTAGAGTCATCTTGCTGGTGACTCTTGGGCCTGCCATCCCTGGCCATCACCTAAAATCCAAGCTCACTGGTGACTTGCTTCTCATTAATTGTACCCTTTCATAATTTAGTATACTCTTCTGGAATTTTCAGCTTAACACAATTAAACCCTCCTATATCATTATTTTTAAATTAGTTTCAATATTATTATTAAAATTCATTAATTTATACCAATTTTTAAGAGACTTGTTCATAGCAGCAATGGCCACAATCGCCAAACTGTGGAAAGAGCCAAGATGCCCTTCAACAGATGAATGGATAAAGAAGATATGGTCCATGTATACAATGGAATATTATGCCTCTATCAGAAAGGATGAATACCCAACTTTTGTATCAACATGGATGGGACTGGAAGAGATTATGTTGAGTGAAATAAGTTAAGCCGAGAGAGTCGATTATCATATGGTTTCACTTACATGTGGAACATAAGGATAAACATGGAGGACACTGGGAGAAGGAAAGGAAGGGTGAATTGGGGGAAATTGGAGGGAGAGACGAACGAAACATGAGGGACTGTGGACTCTGAGAAACAAACTGAGGTTTTAGGAGGGGAGGGGGATGGGGGTTGGGTGAGCCTGGTGGTGGGTATTGAGGAGGGCATGGATTGCATGGAGCGCTGGATGTGGTGCATGAACAATGAATCTTGGAACACTGAAAAAATAAAATTAAATTTAAAAAAAAGAGACTTTTCAGGTTGACATGTACACATTAGGTTTTGTAATTTGCACTCTTTCAAATTGATTTAATTCTGCTTCATTAAGCATAAATTACTTTTATCTATCAGCATTGTTGAACTATCAGTATACTAAATTCTTGGAAAAAACGAAAGTTTTATCAACTTTATTAAATAAATCAACTATAGCTATTATTCTAAAGCAGGAATAATCGACCAAATTATGCTTATGCTTATTTAATTCAGTCTATTTTATTTATTGTATTTTTAAAGATTTTATTTATTTATTTAGAGAGAGCACTAGTGGGGGGCGGGGCAGATGGTGAGGGAGAGAGAATCCCAAGCAGATTCTGCCCTGAGTGTGGAGCCCATGGTGGGGCTCAATTCCATGATCCTGAGATCATAACCTGAGCCTAAATCAAAACTCAGACACCCAACCGACTAAGCCACCCAGGTGCCCCATAATTCAGTCCATATTGGAAAAAAGTAATTTTCATTTAAAGCTAAAATCTTTTTAAAGCCCTCAGCAAAATTTAACAATAGGTCATTAATATGCCTTCTACTTAGAAACTTTGTATTTCTGGATAAAATTTTGTTGGAATTTTAATTTCCTTAATTCATCAAAAAGTTTTTGAGCCTAGATTTTAAATTTAGATTCAGTGTGCCTCATATACCAAATAGCACAGTTCCTTCATCTATTTTTAGTGTGTTCGCCTCTGTGTTTCTAAATAAGGCCCTCATTTACTAATTCTGGGTTTATTCAAGTTGGCTACCATTTACCGATTGCTTGCAATGACACTCAGAGGGCTTGGTTGTCTCTCAGACATCACTCCCCATTTTCACTTCCTTGGACCATTAATTCACTCATTCATTCATCAGCTCATCAGAGAGTTACTAAATGCCAATTCAGTGACAGGCCATGTTCTAGAAACTGAGGACAGAGCAATATTAGTTCCCTCGTAGAACAGATATTTGGAGGGAGAGAAAGACAGTTAACATAAATTCATAGAAATTCATTTTTCCATATGATATCACCAATTTGTAAGTGATAAGGTCCCTGGGGAAAAAGAGAGAAGGAAATGGTGCTAAAGATGAGAAGAGTCCTGCTTTTGAAGGAGAATTCAGGAGATACTTCTCTTAGTAGGTGACATTTGAATGCAGATTTGAATACAGTCAAAGAAAAAGCTATGTATCAGGATATGTGTATCTGCCTAGAAGCAAAGAGCACAGCAAGAGTAAAGCCTTAAGGAAGAGGGTTCATAGCAAATATAGAGAATGGCACGGGGCGCCTGGGTGGCTCAGTCGGTTAAGACTCTGACTTTGGCTCGGGTTATGAACAGAGGGTTCTGGGACCGAGCTCTGCATGAAGCTCCTTGCTCAGTGGGGAGTCTATTTCTCCCTCTCGTGCTACCTACCCCTCTCCCCCTCTCATGCATGAGCTCTCTCTCTCTCTTTCTCAAATAAATAAA
This sequence comes from Procyon lotor, assembly GCA_028646535.1. Taxonomy (NCBI): domain Eukaryota; kingdom Metazoa; phylum Chordata; class Mammalia; order Carnivora; family Procyonidae; genus Procyon; species Procyon lotor. The sequence goes on from CM053607.1 coordinate 6,367,725, forward strand.
TAACATTTTAAAAAAAACCCAAAAGTGGCAAGAAAGCCACCGTGGCAGCAAAGGGTGAGATAAGGAACAGTATTTAGGTCGTGGAAAGGGGGAAGTCATTGAGAGGACATGGCCATTGGTTGACCCAAATGCTAGACTGAGCAGTTAGAGGCTCCTCATCTTCTCCCCTGTCTTGGAATGTAAGCTCTGCCCACCGTTCCCACACTAGGAGCCGTTTCAAAGATGCAGCCTGGAGAGAGTATGTTGTTATGACCATATGGACTGAATACATAACCAAACACAGCTAAGGCCTCTATATACACTTTTAGGATTCTGGTAGGCCAGTGTGGAGATCTACTTGTCTTGCGGCCCTTGAGACAGGCAGGCATCACATGTAAGTTCCTTTGCTTGTCAAACCTGTCACCCACCCATCTGGAGTGGTCTGCCTTTTTCTTTGGTTTTTCTCTGTCTTCCATGTATGGGGGCAAGTTTCAGATTTTACTTTTCTGAATGGGATTAGTGTCCTCATAAGCAGCAGCCAGGGAGCTAGCTAGCTCTCTTTCTGCCACATGAGGACACAGTGAGAAGACAGTCATCCATAAACCGGAAAGAGGACACTCACCAGCAACACAAATATGTTGGCACCTTGATTCTGGACTTTCCAGCCTAAAAATGTGTGAAAAAATAAATGTTTATATTTAAGTTCTCTAAACTATAGTAATTTGTTATCATATCCAAGCTAAGACAGTGGCCATGTTTCATCTCTTCCTTCTGTTGTAGCAGTAGATTGGACCTTAACACTCTTCCTTCCATGGGGAAATAACATAAACTAAACCGACTAAATTGTGGGCCAAAGAAGAAGAGGCAGCAAAGGTGCTGGAATCCTGCTATGGGTTCCGTAAGGTGATGCTCCTTTGGGACCTTATGGTATTTCCGATCGTTGTCTGGGGTTGATGGTAACATGGGGAAGCAACATGGGAAACGATCCTCCAAGAACCTTTATATATTTCTGCACAATCAAGGCTTTCTGAACAAAAGTTACTGGCGACCTGGCTTGAATGGAAACCATGATTTGGAAGTTAGAGATGTTGTATTGTCCCAGAGTCATTTGCTTACGTTCCAAGTTAGAGACCTTCTCCTCTTCTCCCTAGAGACAATTTACACTCTAAAGCCAGAGTCTTTCTCTCTCTCTTTCTGGAGATGTGTGGTAGGATAGCCACCGATGTATGTTCTGAGTTTTGTAACTCTGAAGTTCCTGCATGTGCAGGTGATATCCGCCAATACTGCGTCACCCTGGGAATGCGGGAAACCAGCACTAAAACCACTTTCATTTCATTCCTTTCATTTCTTGTCGATATAAATAAATATAGGTATAAAAACATAACAAATTCATATGATGATTCATCTGAATTAAAGTGCCTCCAAGGGGCGCCTGGGTAGCTCAGTGGGTTAAAGCCTCTGCCTTCACTTCAGGTCGTGATCTCAGGGTCCTGGGATCGAGCCCCACATTGGGCTCTCTGCTCAGCAGGGAGCCTGCTTCCCCCTCTCTCTCTGCCTGCCTCTCTGCCTACTTGTGATCTATCTCTGTCTGTCAAATAAATAAATAAAATCTTAAAAAAAAGAGAATGAATAAATACATAAATAAATAAATAAATAAATAAATAAATAAATAAATAAAATATAAAATAAAATGAAATAAAATAAAATAAAATGCCCCCAAAGCACCGAACTTTGAAACTTGAAGACAAATTCAATTTAGCTCATCTGGATGGACAGTGATGAGTGGTCATTGAGGACCATCCTCAATGCAAAATACTTATGATATATATATTCATTGTACCTTGGAAATAGGTTGGGATTAGTCTAATAAGTAATCACTATTCATTCTCTTCCAGAGATCATGAGCAAAACATACCTGGAAACATCTAGCAGATTGGAAAATGAAGTGTACAGAATATGTTGAAATCAGTCAACAGGATGACAGTCTATGACAAGTTCATGAACATTCTAAGACTTTTGGGAGAGGCTTGTTTGGTGTATGGTATGGGCTGAATTGTGCTGTCCCCCTGACACTACAAATTTGTATGTTAAAATCCTAAACCCAGCCCCTCCAAATGTGGCTATATTTGAACATATCTTCAAAGAAAGATATCCTTCAAAGAAAGGATCTTTAAGGAGGTAATTAAACTTAAAATGAGGTCATTAAGGTTGGCCCCAATCCAATATAACTGGTGTCCTTATAAGAAGTGGAGATCAGAGCACAGATATACATAAAGGAGAGACACCACGTGAAGATACAGAGAGAAGATGACCATTTACAAGCCGGATAGAGAGATTTCAAAAGAATACAGGCCGACCTTGCTGACATCTTGATCTCAGACATCCAGCCTCCAGAACTATGAGAAAATATGTCTCTGTTATTTAAGTCACCCCAGCTGTAGAAGTTGGTGATGGCAGCCCTAGTAAACTAATACAGTATATATGAGAATATCCTGTACAGAGATCTAATTATGTTCTCTCTGTCATTGGTCACTAACCCCTAAAGAAAGAACAAGGGATTCTGTACATGACACACAGCACGGTTTGGGACTCCTGACACAAGGCAGGGCATCTCTGGATCATGGGAGCTGGATGTGATTTTTTAATAAGAATGTTCCCCATATGGATTACGTTGAAGCCCATCCTTCATTCTCCCAATTGAAACATTTTGATAAACCCATGTGATTTAGAACAGAATCTGTTGGGAGTGGGACAGACAGCACTGCTCAATGGGAAGTGGATACCTGCTTCAGTTCTGTCAAACTGAGTCTTGACTCAGTGTGTTTTCTTCTCCATTCGCAGTGAAATGCAGAATTTGCAGAGCAATTGTTCCTAGTGAGAACCCCATTAACAAATGCTATTTGACACAAGGGATAAAGTTGAAACTATTGGGAAAGTCAAGTAATGATGCACATATCTTTATAATTTGGGGCATGGTAATTTCACTTTTATGTAAGAGAAAAATGGATTCATAAATCCCACAAATGGTTACATGATGTACAGAAAGTTAGAGTAATGGTGATATCCAAATAGAACTCTATAGGGGAAAATTAAGCTTTTAGCGATCAGGTAATATGCTGAGGGAAGATAGTGAACCAAAGGAGGATCCAAATTAGAAAACCTAACGTTACCAACAACCACGGATCACACAGTAACAGCAAGAAACAGCAGCTTGCCTAAATTCTCTAATTAGTTCTAATAGTTGCTTGTGGATATTTCCTTTGGACTTTCTAAGTAGTCAATTGTATTGTTAACAAATAATCACAGTTTGCTGTCTTCCCTTTTGATTTTGTATACATCTTTTTGAATCTCATTGCACTGAATTTCAATACTTCTAAATTTTTGCCATAAAATAGGACGTTCTTTTTTTTATATTCTTTTTTTTCTAATTTATTTATTTGTCAGAGAGAGAGAGAGCACAAGCAGGCAGAGTGGCAAGCAGAGGCAGAGGGAGAAACAGGCTCCCCACTGGGCAAGGATTCCCGAATGGAGACTTGATCCCAGGACCCTGAGATCGTGACCTGAGCCAAAAGCAGCCGCTCGATCAACTGAGCCATGTAGGCATCCCAAATATGATGTTCTGTATACGATTTTCCTATCAGATTTTACATGGCAGGTATGCCTGGGTGGCTCAGTCAGTTAAGCAACTGCCTTCAGCTCAGCATCCTGGGATCAAGCCCCACAGCAATCCCCTGCTAGGTTGGAAAGCCTGTTTCTCCCTCTGCCTGCTGCTCCCCTCGCTTGCACTCTCTTCTCTGTTAAATAAATAAATAAATAAATAAATAAATAAATCTTAAAAAAAAAAAAAAGAGTTTGCATTACAGGGTCACAATTTCTCCTGTCCTTTGTCATCATTTTTCTTTGTATAGAATGTCCTTCTTCACCTTGATCTGCTCCTCCTAATTTGGTTGTCTGGGCCAATACTCCCATTTCCTTAGGATCCAGGACAAAGTTCTATTTTTTTTTCTTGGCAAAGTGTTTCTTGCTGTCTTCAGGAAAATCCTGTCTAATTTGTTAATTTAAAAAATTAAAAATGTTAACTAATTTTAAAAATAGACATTTAATATTCTCAGCAATATGCTCCATGTATTTGTTTGTGTTTCTGGAAACCAGAAAAGTCCCTGAATGCAATAATAAACAGCCTACCTATACTTGTTGAGTGAGGGTAATGAGGAATTTGTGCATAGTGTTGCATTACTGCCTCATAGCACTGTTGGGAGGAAAGGTACAATACTCAGGGTAATTAGGCACGTAGGTGGTAGATTTTCCACTTCATGGCAACCAGGCCTTTGAAACATGACCTTGTTCTTTTGTATTGTTTTATTTCATTTCTCTTTTGGGCTTGAAAAATAAAACTCTGGGTTTTCAGAGTTGAAAGAGGGAAAAAAAAGCCTATGCATTCTCTAGTAACACTCTCTTCACACTTTTTTCCTACAAAACTATTTTAAAGAAACTTCACTCTTTAAAATTTTTTTAAAGATTCTATTTATTTATTTGTCAGAGAGAGAGCAAGACAGAGAGAGCACGAGCGAAGTGAGGGGCAGTGGGAGAAGAAGGCTCCCTGTTGAGCAAGGAGACTTGATCCCAGGACCCCAGGATCATGACCTGAGCCAAAGGCAGACGCTTAACCCACTGAGCCACCCAGGTGTCCTGAAACTTCACTCTTTAAACCTTACTTGTACCTGGCCCCATGAATAATCACAGAGTAAAGAAGTACAGCTTAGACCGTGGCTAAGCAGAGTGGCTGCTTATAAGACTAACTGCCTCTAAGACTAACTTTAGGTGAATTGGTTCTAGTGCTTTGCATTGGAAGGGGTTTCGTTTCCAGGCTACTTTGAAGACTGTGGGCACACATCGCTAACATGACCAGTGCCATTATTTTGAAGATATTGGGGTCAAGCAATTTGTTGACAAAGTTCCTGTTTGTGAGCAAAGGGGAGTGTATTTATGGCATCCAAACTCATCGTTCTGCTAATGTAGGAGGGTAACTTGTAATGCTATCCCTTATCTTGGAGGCAGTATTATCTGAAAGCCTGACCCCGTGTGCGGATGCAGTTTTTAACACCAATTCTCTGTAATTTGGAAAATGGCTTTTGCAGTCTTCACCAATATGAAATATGAGCCTCCTGCCTTGAAATATTATGAGCCGCCAGAGTAAACACCATATGGGTTACCAAGATGATTTAGGACTAGATTTGTGCTCCTACATAATCCTGGAAGTTAGATTTTTCTTTGAGCTAACAAATTTTTCCAAATGACTGTGTGAAAACGCATAGATCTGTACCCCCAAAAGTAATTTTACTGAGTGTAAATTATGTCTTAATAGAAAAAAAAGCAGAGTTAAATATATTTGAGAAAAAAATCAATATTCACAATACAGTAATAAAACTACAGCTTACGTATTTAGGGATTTTCTAATATTTATGATGTTACTCCTATTTTCAGTGTGTAACACATCTGCTGACCCCCTAACCCTCAAAGTCAATGGCCTCTGCCCCAACAGTGACTCCTTGTAGTGGGTGAATGTGTCTCTCAAGCATTCACATCCTCTGGAAGTTCAGGTGAGACTTTATTGGGAAATAGAGTCTTCACACATCTAAGCAATGAACTTAAGGTGAGGTCAGATAGGGTTAGGGTGGGTCCTAAATCCAATGGCTGTTGCCCTTATAAGAGGAAAGGACACCCAGACATGCACATGGGAGAAGGCCACGGGAAGACAGAGGGAGAGTCAGTGACATGCAGTTGCAAGCTGAGCATTGCACGGAGCCATCAGAAGCTGCCAGAGGCAAGGAGAGATCCTTCCCTAGAGCCTTCAGAGGAAGCAAGGCCCTGCAGACATCTTGATCCCAAACTTCCAGACTCCAGAATTATGAAGGGCCACTTTCCTGTGATTTTAAAGCCACCAGGTATTTGGTAATTTGTCATGGCAAAGTGAGGAAATGAATACATTTCCCTTCGTCCCCAAAGAGCCTGGAGACAGTGATAGCTGGCTGTGACTCTTGGTGGATGTGTTCCTTCCTGGGGACCAGGGTTCCTAAGCCTGAAGAGTCCAGCATTATGGGGACAGAAAGTGCAATCTGTAAGCCGAGACTACCCTGTTATTACTCCTTGATTCCTGACCCATGTTTTCTTCTTCCCAGGGACACAGCAGCATATGAAAGCCTTTGACTCGAGTCTAGACCATGTCCTGGGAGAATAGCACCCACCCTTGGGACATACCACCTCAGAGCTGGTCCTTGCATCAGTCCATCTGACCCCTCAGCTCTGGGGTGAGGAATGCGATAAGCCTGGTCAATACCATGAAAATGGCCCTATTCCCTCACCTCCTTTGCTACAAAGTGGATCCCACTGTGTTACCACCTGAGTGGGTAACAGGGGTTACAGTGGTACTGGCTGAGGCCCAGTGAGGATACCCCTCCAATTGAAGAAATGAACCATATATATTATTTTTTGCACCAATTACAATTTACATAGAAATATTATTTTTATAAATAGCGTTTCCAGTGACCTTTGACAAAAAAGATAAGACAGTTATATTATGACTTTTTTTTTGTCCTATTATATTGCGCCTATGTTTACACCCCCTTTTGGGACCCACTATTACAGCCAGAGTTTTATCTGGTCACAGTGCATGGAGGACACTCTAGTCTCTGCTTGGGAAATTAAAATTGCTCTAATTCAAGGCAGTCAACATTTATTAAATAGCAGGGGTGTTGGTGGGATGGGGAATTGTCCATTTTAAAAATTTTACCACTTTGCAACAAACTGAGTGTTTTGTAGGGGAGGCGGTGGGGGGTTGGGTGAGCCCGGTGGTGGGTATTGAGGGCACATCGCATGGAGCACTGGGCATGGTGCATGAACAATTAATCTTGTAGCACTGAAAAAATAAAATAAACATATTTTGGGGGAAAATATCACTTTAGGGGCGCCTGGGTGGCTCAGTCGTTAAGCGTCTGCCTTCAGCTCAGGTCATGATCCCAGAGTCCTCGGATCGAGCCCCGCATCGGGCTCCCTGCTCAATGGGGAGCCTGCTTCCTCCTCTCCCACTCCTCCAAATAAATAAATAAAATCTTTAAAAAAAAAAAAAAAGTTTTACCACTTTAGAAAATAAAATCGGTTGTATCAGTTCTCTTTTTCTGTATAGCTACTTGTCACAATGTTTTGTGGCTTCAAACAACAGTAACCCTTTACTGACCTGTTAGAGTTTCCGCAGGTGAGGAGAAGGGGACTCAGGAGGACTGCTCATCTCCTCTCCAGGCGTGAAGTCTCTGGTGGAAGAAGTAGAGGCGTGGCTGGGACAATCTGGGCTTATTCACTCGGGCTTGCCACTGGCTGTTGGCGGGCACCGGCAGTTGGGACATGTCCACCTGCTCCCTCTGTGTGGTTTGGGTTTCCTCACACGAACTTGGCTGGTTCTCTGAGGGTGAGCCTGGAAGGATGGGAGAGCGTGCGCGTGCTTGTGCGCATGCGCGAGCTCGGGGAGGGGCTGTGCTCCTGAATGACCTTGACTCAGAAGGGAAGTAGCATCACTTCCGCTGTCTCCGAAGGTCTGGGGAGTCAGAAGTTTCAGCGAGAGGTAGTAGACCGCTCTTGGCTCTTGTCTGTGGGAGGAGTGCCTATCCCACCCTAAGAATTGCTGTGGGTTAGAGTCAATTTTTGTGGCCATTTTGGAAAATACTTTGGTCCCATAGCGTCAAAAGAACCCTCTTAAGCTTGCATTTGCTGTGTATCTGAACCTGTACTGTTTTAAGCACATTTCTCATGGGATCCTGAGAGACCTCCATGAGAGAAATACCACCATCCATTTTGCCACTGCATTTAGGCAAAATCCCATGTAACAACATACTTACACAAAAATATCCGAAGTAGCCAAACAAGAAAATTATTGGAAGGCACTCCAAGCCTCTTACCTAGGGCTGATAACAGAGGAGTCCTTGGAGCTTCACCCCTCCCCAATTCCTGTTCACACCATAGGAGGCAGGACAGAGATATTGCAAGTGTGTTTCGGATCAAACCTTACTCTTTTTTGTTTGTTTTAGACTGACATTTTTATTAAATCCAATATATGTGTGTGTGGTTAAGTGACTGTGCTCATGATTTTTTTTTTTTTGAAGGAAAGACCAGTTGAATTAAAAATCATTTTTTTCTCAAGATTGATATTAAACAGACATTTTTAATCAATCTGATTAAAATGCTCATTGCCTGAAGAAAATTAGTTTTTAATTTCACATGATTGTCCTAGAATGTCTTATCTAAAAAGGATATTACAAATCATTTGGGTAAACTGCATTATTTTGCATCTGAAACCTAAAGAAGACAAGTTATTTGTCCAAGGTCAAAAGTTAGGAAGAAACCTCAGACCCAAGGTTATGCTTTAATTATAATTTATTTTTAACCAAAAAAATTAGATAAATGCAAGTATGCTTTAAGAATACCACACCAATACTGACATATATCCCATTATTGATATAGATCTACTCTTGAATAATAGAGGTCACTTGTTGAATAAAAGCTGCCATCAGCCAAAAAGATTATGCAAAAATTTTAAATGTGGTCATAACGGTAGAAGGTTATTATGAAAATAATAATGATTTGCTGTTAATAGTACAAATTTCAGCCTAAAATTTCATGCATCTACATCATAATCAGAAACCAAAATATCACCAGAAGTTCTGTAAATAAGTGGTTTAAATCTGTTGGTCTAAATTTGCTGAAAAAAGGAAAGTGCATACGTAAACAGATATTTCTGAATATTGGTGACAGCTTTACGAAAGCCAGTTTGTCTTAATTATAAAGCAGCAATTGCGTAGACATTTTCTCCATATCAGATATGATTTATCTTTGCAAATACCATGTTTTCCACAAGACACAGAAACTTCAAATGGTTGTTTTCATTGCTCATCATTTAATTTTTTTAAAGACTTTATTTATTTGAGAGAGAGAGGGAGAGTACAGGGGGAGGGGCAGAAAAAGAGGAAGAAGCAGGATCCCCTCTGAGCAGGGAGGCTGACGCTCCATCTCAGGACCCTAATATCATAATCCGACCCAAAAGCAGATGCTTAACCTACTGAGCTACCCAGGTGCACCATCAATGCCCATCATTTAATAAGCAAAATAAGAACACATTGATTACAGTTCTGAACAATAAGCAATGTACAAAACAACTAAAAATGTATATACTTCATACACAAAAATATGGAATAATAGTGAACATTATTGATAACTTCATCAATAGGTGTTTTACAGGACTAACATTATTTTAAAAGTTCAAAATTAATGATATTCATGGAAATACCTTCTTTGTTTTATTTATTTATTCCAACTTTTTTGAGATGTTGATAAATAAAAATTGTATGTAAGTAAATGCTGGTGTGGGTTTATGAATACTACTGTATCAGCGTGTGTGAAAGTCTCATTAAGTAGATAATCAGCACATAGTTAGAATGTGTAGATGACTACTATATATAGTCCTGATGTTATGTGATCGATAAAAGTGAAAATTCACAACTTTGGTTTATGTATAATGACCCAAAACTTCTTAGGTTTGGTTATGGACTGAACTATGCCCCCCTCTTTCGTATGTTGAAGCTCTAACCCCATGTAGTAGTAGTTAGAGATAGGGTCTTAGGGAGGTAATTAAGGTTAGATGAGGTCATGGGTGAGGGTCTTGAACTGATGGGATCCATGTCCTTATAGAGGAGAAGACACTAGAGAGTTCTCTCCAATCTCTCTCTCTCTCTCTCTCTCTCTCTCTCTCTCTCTCTTGCTGGTGCACACCCACACCTGACCAACAGAAAGTCCAAGAGAAGACACAGCAAGAAGGTGGCTGTCTATAAGCCAGGAAAAGAACCCTCACCAGAAACCAATGTCTCTGGACCATAATCTGGGACCCCCAGCCTCCAGAATTTAAGAGGATAGGTTTCTATTGTTTAAGCACCCAACCTGTGGGGTTTTGTTATGGCAGCCAGAGCAGATAACATAGGTTTCTTTCAGACTAATCAGAATAACTGAGGACTAATAATTGTACCAATAACCTCTCACTTACGGGGCAACTATCAGTCCCTGTTTTTTAAGTATAATTTTCTCGTACTTAGAATTCATGAATTCCATTCCTATATTATGTAACAATAACTGGGAAAATATGAATTGGGGGTTGAAGTAGGAAAATAGAGTCAAAGTGGGTGGTGAACAGAAATGGAGTTCTGCAGAACACCATGAGAGAGAAGAAGCTAAGTTAAAAGCATCAGTGACTTGGATTTGCATTTTCAACTAACAGGTAAGTGAAAGGATTTAAAGAAACGAATCATTTAAAAACCTGCCCACTGTTGCTGAAAATTTAACTTGAATGGGATTGTTATGTAATTTATTTATTGACCTGCTGTCTGATGTGGTGAATTTATTAACATATTAATGCACCTTAACTAACTCCTCATCCACGGTCTAACCCCTTGCCGGTCTCCAAGTATTCCTCGTTCTCAACAGACAATATTCGCTAAGTGAGGCTTGGCTATTGGTGACAGACAAGCTCTGAGGTGAGGTGTGCTCTCCTTCCCTCAATCTTTGCTATGCCAGGCCTTCCCTGGAGCTAATGGATTCTGATATTATTCCAGTTCATCTTCCACAGCCGATGGGCAGGCTGGTCTTTCTCAGCCACAGAAGCATGTAAGCAGGAATGGGTTGTGAGCTGGCTAAGAAAACAATGGCGTCATTGTTGACTAATACCAAACACACATGTAGCATAAAAGAATAAGAAAGCCTTCAATGTCACAAAATTGTCATTTCCATTAAATGAGGAATTAGTGGAATTTAAAGTTGAGATATTGTTTAGGTGATTTAAGTTAGGAATTGTGCTTTTAACTTAATATTTTAAAAAAATATCACAAACTATAAATGCTATGCCTGTAAGTCTATTTTGGGTCAGTGTGTAACTGTTCTTTTTGTTCTTTTTAAATTAATTTTATTTTTTTTTCAGTGTTCCAAGATTGACTGTTCATGCACCACACCCAGTGCTCCATGCAATCCATACCCTCCTTAATACCCACCACCAGGCTCACTCATCCCCCCACCCCCTCCCCTTTAAAAAACCCTCAGTTTGTTTCCCAGAGCCCATAGTCTCTCGTGGTTCCTCTCCCACTCCAATTTCCCCTCCATTTTTCCCTTCCTTTTCCTAATGTCCTCCATGTTATTCCTATGTTCCACAAATGAGTGAAACCATATGATAATTGACTTTCTCTACTTATTTCATTTAGCATAATCTCCTCCAGTCCCATCCAGGAGTGCAGCCTGGATCTGTCCTCGAGGTATTTCCCAATGGACAACATCTTGTCCCCCTCGAAAGGCAGTTGGGAATTTCTTTCTTTCTTTCTTTCTTTTTTTTTTTAAGGATTTTATTTATTTATTTGACAGAGAGAGAGAGAGATCACAAGTAGGCAGAAAGGCAGGCAGAGGGAGAGCAAGCAGGGAGCCCGAAACAGGGCTCAATTCCGGGACCATGAGATCATGACCTGACCCGAAGGCAGCGGCCCAACCCACTGAGCCACCCAGGTGACCCCAGTGGGGAATTTCTAACACAGGTCTCTGAGTAACAGAATGAAACATGGCATATAAAGAAGCTATGTTACAAAATTGGAAACCATTGTGGCTTTATATCAACATTTATAAGGTGGAATTACAAACCAAAATTTCAAAATTATTTCTTTAAGCTACAGTTGCACTATGGTTAACAATTCTCCTGAACCAATGGGAGACCAAATGGGCAACTTATAATTAAAAGAAAAATTCTGTCCCGTGTCAGAAGACATTTATGTTGAAACTGAAAGAGTCACAGCACACTTTTAGGAATTTAACATGGCAATTAAATTATATTTTATGTTTCTTTTGTAACAGGTGCTATTTAAAGCAAACAACATGCATTAATATTCAGTAATTCAAAGAAAAATTAAATTATTTTCTTCATTGGCATAATCAGAAATTATCTTGTGACTTTGTTACTATTTATAAAGATAGCTCACAGTTTTAATACAAATAAAAAGTGTTTGCAACTGGAAAGTAACTCTAGACAAGATCTGCCTGTGTGTGCCCATGTGGATGTGTGTTTTATTTATTTTTTTAGAAAGATTTTTATTCATTTATTTGAGAGAGAGGGAAATATAAGCCGGGGGAGGGATAGAGGGAGAAGCAGACTCCCTCCTGAGCAGAGTACCCGATAGGAGACTCAATCCCAGACTCCAGGATCATGACCTGAGTAGATCGTAGGTCCCTCACCCACTGAGCCACCCAGGCGCCCCTGTATGTATGTTTTAAATAATGGAGAAGTTAAACGAATTTCATTTCAGAGACCGGAAAGCCTCAGGGTCATTGGAACCATTAAGCAAGTGTTGAAACAAATACAAGAGCCAGTTTTCCTAAACTCATTTCATCAAGATCTTTCTTTTAAACCTGAAATAAACTAGAATGAACTAATCTGATATGACAGATGTTCCAATTCTCAACGAGCCTTTTAATAACTTATTTAAACTGAACCTAACATTCCTGATTTTTGTAATACCTCATCTAACTTAAATGTTTTTGTGAGACTTAAATTAAATTACACAGATAAATAGGCTTCACAATAGAGACATCAAGTATTACCTTTAATCCTACTATTACCCAGGCCGGAAACCGGGCTCAACTATGTAGACCAGCTGCATGACCACAGACAACGTACTAGAAAATTCTTGCTGGACTTCAGTGTCCTCATTTTTTAGAGAATAGCAATAGTATTACCTCATCACATCATGCTAGGATTCCATGACTGGAATGCTTTAAACAATGCTTTATGTTAAGTGCATGTGAAGTTGTACAAAAATTATCAGTATCATTACTGTGTCATTATCAAGGAATTATTGACCAGATCCTAATGTATTTATCACCTATTATATGCCTTCCATATAAATTAGCTTGGGAATAAGGATTTCCAGATGATCAAAACTTAGCGAAAATCTGGAAGATCATACTTTGCATTCATATATTTGAACTTGATATAAAATGAGAATTGGGAAAAAAATTTAAATTAAAAATAAAACGAGAATTAGATCACATTTAATGATTTAAAAATTATTGTGTGAGGAAATATTTTTTTAAACGGATTTAAGTATACTTTGCGTTAGTTGAAAAAAATCCAACCCAGAAAAGAAAAGCTGCTGGATTTTAGTATCTTTTTATTTTGCCACGGCATAGTATAAATTACTACAGAAAGAAACACAATCAACAGGAACACTTGGAACAAATCGTAAACCCGTTAGGATTATACTTTTGCTCTCAATTCTATAGCAAATGTGATTACTAAAAGCAAAGGAAATATTTGACACAGACTTTTATTATTAACATGGATACTAAACCAAGGTTTATAAAACTGACAATTTTTAAATAGATTTTTTTCCATATGACATTTATTTTTAGATTTTATGCAGTTTTATGGTTCTAGTATACATTGGTAAAGTAGTCACAATAACTAAAAATGAGCATTAAGTGACACAATATCTTCCAGAAGAGGTTTCTGCAATCTTTAATACTAGTGAACAATGAATATTAAAAATTTATACATATAATAATGCCCACTGGGTCACTAGCAAGGTACAAGTTTATTTTGATAAATAAAATTATAATATCAACATGGTAATTGTTATAAATCCATATTTAAAGTTAGTTTATTACTTAGAGACAATAGTTTTCAGATATCATTATGCTAGGGGTTTTTTTTGGCAGAAATGTGTCTGACTCTCCCTTTTCTTTAATACCTAATTAGGAAATATTCACCTGAGAGTCATTTTTCCTTTGTACCAGCTTCCTGGGCTGATTGAAGCTCCTGTTCTTTTGAAATCCTTGGTAAAGAGCTCATTTCTTCCCATTTAAACCAAGATGGTTGTGTAGGTGCAGAAGACTAATGAATGGGTCAGCAGTGAGACTCACAGGTTGCCCAGTGATAGAAAGTTCGTAGGAAAATGTGCTGGTTGCATCGGTTGGGAGGGTGTTGTTTTGATTAGGCCCATCGTTTGTGTTGTGTTAAGGCCACTTTATCCCCAGTTCTTCATTTTACAGATGGAAAAAAAAGAGGCCTGGAGAAGGATGGAATTTTTCCAGAGACAAGAACGCCTGCTTGGTTCAGTGTTAAGTGCCTGCCTTAGGCTCAGGTCATGATCCTGGGGTCCTGGGGTCCTGGGAGCCAGCTCAGTAGGGAGCCTGCTTCTCCCTCTGCCCCTGTCCACCTCCCCCCTCCCACCTGCTCATACTCTCTCTGACTCTCAAATAAATAAAATCTTTAAAAATTTTTTTTGAAAAAGAAGGTAGTTAGTGAGAGAACTTTGGGGCCTTGCTCCAATGTAGTGTCTTTTTCCTACAACATCTTATAAAAGCCCAAGGTCTATGATTAGAATAAATGCTGGAGAAGTACAAAGTGGTCAAACCACTAGCTGCTTTAGCTTCTAGTAGGAGAAACATGATTGAAGCAAAGAAAATTAATGTGACATTAATTTTTATATTATCTGTATATTATAAATTATATTTACTTTTATATTATATATATACCATATATTATGTAAATGTAATGCATTTTACAAGATATTAATAAGTATATGATATATAAATATATGCAATTATAAATTTTATATTTTTTGTATTTTATAAAATGTGAGGGATCTGAGCAGAATAAAGACTTCTTTTTTCTTTTTTAAAGATTTTATTTATTTATTTGACAGAGAGAGAGAGATCACAAGTAGGCAGTCAGGCAGAGAATCAGGCAGAGAGAGAGGGAGAAGCAGGCTCGCTGCTGAGCAGAGAGCCCGATGCGGGGCTCAATCCCAGGACCCTGAGATCATGACCTGAGCCGAAGGCCGAGGCTTTAACCCACTGAGCCACCCAGGCGCCCCCAGAATAAAGACTTCTTGAATAGTATGCAAAAAGATGCAAAGAACGGATATACATAGGCGATGCAATAAATCAACACCTTCATGTGTATGCAGATTAGCATGGAATTGAACCAAACTGGATTGCCAAATTGAATAATTTAGTTTTAATGCTACAGGTTTTTCACACGGCTAAAAAGTTAAAAAGAGTTTTAAAAAAGAGTAATTTACTTGTTATTTATAGGCAAAATTTTTCCCAAAAAAATTAATTGCAGAAAATTCAGAGGACCTCGAGTTAGTTATACAGAGCGTAAAACAAAAGGAGGAGGAATGCTGGGATTTGGAGATCCGATGCGCTGACATTAAGCACAGTACCATATGCTCGAGAGGGCTCTGGAGCCAGACTGTTTGGGTGCAAATCTTCTCACCAGTTATGAGCAGCATGAAGTGGGACAAATTTAAGCCATCTTCGCCTCAGACAAGGAGGATAATAATAGTAACTCTCTCATAGGGGCTCGTGAGGATAGAATGAATATCTACACACACATGCATTCACACATACACAGACTCACACCCATCCACACACACATTTTTTCCCTTTCTTTTCCTTCATTAAGTTTTTTATTTTAATGTCAGTATAGTTAACATACAGTGCTATATTGGCTTCAGAGGTACAATAGAGTCATTCCACACTCCCATATGTCACCCGATGCTCATCACAAAAAGTGCCTTTCTTCATCCCCATCACCTGTTTCCCCCATCCCCCAGTCTCCTCCTCCCTAGTAACCATTAGCTTATTCTCTAGAGTTAAGAGTCTGTTTTTGGTTTCTCTCTCGCTCCCCTTTTTTTCCTTTTTCTCATTTGTTTTCTTTCTTAAATTCCACATTGTCTTTCTCTGACTTGTTTCGTTTTTCTATAGCTCCATCCATGTAGTTGCAAATGGCAGGATTTCCTTCTTTTTTATTGCTGAATAATATTCCATTCCAATATTCCATTTTATATATATATATATTCTTTATTCATCTCTCAATGCGCACACTTCCTTAATTTGACTATTGATCTGCAATAAACATATGGAAGCATGTATCCCTTTGAATTAGTGATTTTGGGGGCACCTGGGTGGCTCAGTGGGTTAAAGCCTCTGCCTTCAGCTCAGGTCATGATCTTGGGGTACTAGGATCGAGCCCCGCATCGGGCTCTCTGCTTTGTCCTCTCTCTCTGCCTGTCTCTCTGCCTACTTGTGATCTCTCTCTCTGTGTCAAATAAATAAATAAAATATTTTGAATTAGTGTTTTTGTATTTTGGAGGAAAATACCTAATAATACAATTACTGGATTGTAGGGTAGTTCTATTTTTAACTTTAAAAGGAGGAGGAACCTCCATATTGTTTCCCACAGTGGCCGTGCCAGTCTGCATTCCCACCAACAGTGCACTAGGGTTCCTGTTCTCCACATCTTCACCAACACTTGTTTCTTGACACACACCCACATTTTATAGTGTTTCTGGCAATCCTGAAAATGCACCTGGTGCTAGTTTGCTAGGGATGCCATCACAAAATAACACAGTCTGAGTGGCTTAGCCTACAGAAGTTTATTTCTCACAGTTTTGGGGACTGGAAGTGTGGGACCAAGGTGTCAAGCAGTTGGATTTCTCCTGTGGCTCTCCCCTTGTTTGCAGATGGCTACCTTCTCTCTGTGTCCCGACATCATTATTCTTCTGTGCATGCACATCCCCAAGTGTCTCTTCTTTTTCCTATAAGTGCACCAGTTGTATGGGATCAGGACCTCATCCTATTGGCCTCATCCTGATTTAATTACCTTTTAAAAGATGCTGTCTCCAAACACGGTTACATTTAAAGGTCTGGGGATTGGAAATTCAACATGAATTTTGTCAGGACATGATTTAGCCCATAACAAACCACTTGGATTTCCTGCCTTCTGGAGCATCTTTGGCCAAAGGCCCAAGCAGCTGCACTCTGAAATCCAAAATGCATTCACTCTGAGGCTACACTTCCCACCTGGGGGCTCCCCCTGGCAGGAATATGGAAATCTACCATTTCAAGACTAAGTTTCCTAGAACCATAGTCTTGGCATATTCTAAGTCCTCTGTCCCTCTTTTCCTCTCTCCCTCCTCCTTTGTATCCTTCCTCCCTGCCTTCCTGGCTTCTTGCCTACCTTCACAGGGGCCAGACCACTGACATTGTCTGAGAACTCTCCCAGCCAGCGCCAGCTCTCTTGCTATGTTCCTGCCTACGTGTTTCCCCCACTAAATCTCCTAATCTCCTACATGTCTAATCCTATTCTGTCACCTGCTTCTCAGAGGGTCTAAGCTAATTCAGTGCATAAAATGATGCCTGGCCCATGGTACCTATGCTGCCTCTGGTAGAGACTCAGAGTTGGGGATGGACATGGGAAAGCCATAGAGAAAGAAGAGAAGGCTTCAGGTATGTTCTGATTGGAGATGTGGGCATTGTGAAGATGGAGGCCAGCTAACTAGAAGTAATTGACTCTGAGTTGGAAATAGAGGGAAACAATACCTTTGTTGAACACATCCTGAATGCTCTTGGCTAAGTGCTTCAGAGGGGAATGGTTTGGCTTCCTGGGCTGATTACTGCAGAGATGGTGGGTTCGAGTGCTAGTGTTATAAAGGGCACAGTCACTGTCGATTGGTATAATCAAATATTCATTTGTATATTCAAATATCAGCTCTCCCCTTAAAGTTACTCTGTTCAGCTTGCCAGCAGTTGACCAGTTCAGAGAAGGCTAAAGATCTAGATCTTTACTGCTTGTGGGCTGTTCAGTTGTCTCATCAGTCAACTGTATTTTGAGATTTGCTTGATCTTTTTGTTGTCACATCATCACAGTGATCACCTGTTGAGAGAGCAACCACACAGAAAAACTTAGGATTCTGGGATAGAATGCAACATATCAGCAACATGACCACTACAACAAAAGTATTGTGGAAGGAGCCAAGATGCCCTTCAACAGATGAATGGATAAAGAAGATGTGATTCATATATACAGTAGAATATTATTCAGCCATCAAAAAGGATGAACACCCAACATTTGCTTTGACATGGATGGAACTGGAGGAGATTATGCTAAGTGAAATAAATCAAGCAGAGAAAGACAATTATCATATGGTTTCACTTGCATGTGGAACATAAGGAATAGTGTGGGGGACACCAGGGGAAGGAAGGGAAAAATGAAGAGGGCAGTCAGAGGGAGAGAAGGACTATGAGAGACTATAGACTCAGAAACTGAGGGGTTTTAGAGGGAGAGTAATGGGGGGATGGGTTAGCCCAATGATGGGTATTAAGAAGGGGACATATTACATGAAGCACTGGGTGTTACATGCAAACAATGAATCATGAAACACTATATCAAGAACTTATGATGTATTTTATGGTGACAAACATAACATAAAAAAAAAACTAAAAAAAGAATATGAACAAACACCATTCTCTGTAAGATGCTTTGGAATCATTAGCCCCAATTGCCTAACCCAGATGAAGAGAACAAATCCCACAGGGCATGAGGCTGAACCTTAGAGAGCCAAATAGCATTTTTTTAGAGTGATGTATAGCCTGTTTATTTCTCCCATTTCATTGATCCAAACACAACAAAAACATCAGCAATGGCACAGATGCCACAATAAATGACCAGCCAATAAGAAATCTAGAGCAATGTA
Organism: Procyon lotor; assembly: GCA_028646535.1. Taxonomy (NCBI): domain Eukaryota; kingdom Metazoa; phylum Chordata; class Mammalia; order Carnivora; family Procyonidae; genus Procyon; species Procyon lotor. Next base: position 6,386,315 of record CM053607.1, read on the forward strand.
ATTGTCCATCATGACTTCTGCTAAGTTAAGACTGATCTATATTCCATCTATGGCAAAAAGTGTTATCATCAATAACATTTGCCAAAGTTAGTAATAAGTTTCCTAGTCTTTTCTATTTGTATCATCCCCCACTCCCCTACTGGGAACACTGTTCTGATCATTCACATAAACAATGAATCGATATTTCTCCCAGGTAGAGTGCCTGAATAATCAAATATGGCCTTATTTTGCAACTCATGTCTGAGTTGTATTCTCCAGCCTTGGTTATTTATAGACTTAGTGTCTCTGTGTACAGATAAATCTTGAAATACTATCTTAAGTGCAGGAGGTGTTAGTCTGAGAAAAATAGGTCCGGGCATTTAGGATACAAAGGAAATAGTATTTGGTAGGAGCACATGAATATCCAGGAAGAAAGATATTTACTATACAATGTCAGAACCAAGGCTTTACGTTAGCTGGCTACAGATTTGGATCTCCATTAGTGTCTTTTGGATGACAAGTAAGGGTAAATAAATGGATCGTAATAATTTGTTCTTCTTGTGGTTATAGATAGATTTGTTTAAAGCCATTTGTCCATGGAGGTGCAAGTGGAAATGTCATCAGTTTTAATTCCCTGCAACCTCATTTGATGGGATCAGAATTCCTCAGAGGCAATTTTATTGCCTGGCTCAATCGCAATTTTATAGCTGGCTCAACCCATAGTCTAAAGCTGAAGGCAGTGGATGTCTGAGAATTTAGATCTCCTATTGGAATGGTTTCCCAGTTGTGTGGAATTCCAAATTGATTCTTTAATTGTGATATGTGAACCTGAGGACTAGCTCCCTGGAATTTCAATCTGTACTTATAGACATTACCTGACAGTACATAATAACTAAGTATGACAGGCTGGGCTTCAGCCAATCTCCTCCTCCTCCTCCTCTAGGCAGCCCTATCAGGGCTAGGATTTGAAGAAGTCAGAGATGCAGTGAACTTAGAAGAAAAGGCAGGAGAAATGAAACCTGGAGAGAGAGTGGGAGATGAGAAGTGGCAGAACCCAGGGGCGGGGGGTATAATGGCTGGGGGCAAAAAGAAAAGGTACAACAACTAAAACAAATTCAAACCCCATAGAGAATGGAAGGTGGATAAAATCCATTTGAAGGTGTTTAAAAATTTCTTTCAATGAGTTTTAAGAGAAATTTTTGTCTGATGTCTCTTCTAATCTGTTATATCTTGTGGTTGAAGATTATGAAGATGCTCTTTAGGAAGATTTTAGGGGAAGGTGATATGATGCTGTTGGTTGATTGGGCTGGGTATGGTGCATGGGTCCCTTGCTGTATGTTGCCATGTCTTCATGTAGCAGGAAAGACTCTAGTATTGTAGGTGAAATCCCAGAGGTCATAGGCCTTCCACTTACCAGTTCATAGGGAGGTAACTGATGGGACTCCAGGAAAGTGAGCCATGTGGTGGTAAAAGCTAATGGGATTTCCTTCGGACAAGGAAGCTCAAGGGTTTCTGAAAGCATTGCCAGTTCTAAGGTAAGGATGCGGCTTGTTCTTCCAACATTTCCAAAAGATTGTAGGAAATAAAGGCAATGTCATTTTTGAGAAAGTGTTTAGGCCTTACAGGGTTCTTTTTAGTGGGTCTTATGAAGCATGTCTCAGTCATGTGATATAAAAGTTGGCATGCCTCTGGTTGGAAACAAAATTCAGTAGCTTTTTAGTAACTATAATAACTGTAGATATTCAAAAATAAAAATTTTCAACCAATCCTGAAAATAGATACATATTTGCTAAAATGTATTTTTATATTTACATGCATTTTCCCACGGAGAATAGAACTTGAATGAAAAATCCACTGGAAGGTATACAAAGGGACTTTGAATCTTTGGTCTCTGGCCTTGTGTTTGTCACCTTTACAGTTACATTGTCACCAGGTGACAAATGCCATGAAAATAACCTCAGCTGTCTTTCTAAAGTTTCTCCACTAACATTGACTTAAGATAATAATCAACTTGTCTATACCATGAGTGGTTTCATGGAGAAATTTAGCTAATATCCATTTAAAATCATCTAATGCTACCATGCATCTGTCTTGGAAGATCCAGAAATTATCTGAGTACAGGGTACAACCAGATTATTTCCATTCTTCCTTTTCAAACTCAAAGATGAAGTATTGCATTTTATAATGACATATTTGAATTCCTCCAGAGATTTTCCTTCAAGGTTTTATATAGAATAAACTTGGCTAGGGGCACCTGGGGGTGCTCAGTGGGTTAATCTTCTGCCTTTAGTTCAGGTCATAATCCTGTGGTCCTGGAATGGAGTTCCAAGTCAGGCTCCATGCGCAGTGGGGAGTCTGCTTCTCTTTCTTCCTCTGCTCCTCCCTCTGCTCATGCGCTCTCTCCTCTCTCTCTCTCTCAAAAAAAAAAAAAAAAAAAAAAGAATAACCTTGATTAAGACTCCTATCCGGTGTAGTGATCTGCTAGAGAATTTCTTTTAGCATCCATATTATCATTCACGTGGGTCTGTAGCTTTCTAATAGTCAGCTCTTTAGAAGTAGGAGTGCACGAAAGTTTCTTAAATTGTGGACCATTTTTATTTTTGAAGGGGTCTCCAGCTAAGGGGAAACACTGTTGTTTCCAACAGCATACTTGCTGTCAATATGTGTGTGGACTCTCCAGACTTTGGCTAGTTGAGAAGCTCTAGTGAGTGCACTAATTTCTGCCATCTGAGCTGCTTTTACCTCAGGTAGAGGTCTATATTCTAAAGGACAACTTAAGTTAGAGATAGCTGCCTGATTAGAGATTATTAGAGATACTTGTTATTAGAGATATATATTCTATATTATTAGATATATATAATAATATATATTATTAGAGATTATTAGAGATATCCTGCTTGATTACCTTTAGTTTCAATTTTTAGGCGTGATCCATCAACAAATAATATTAGGTCAGGGTTCCCAATAAAAATCTCTAATTCTCACCTGATTGAGGTACCAAAAGTTCTCTAACTGATGAAAAATAACCCTCAGGTTCATCTTCTTCAGACAGGGACCAGATTCAGGGTATCATCCAGGTGAAGACCCATGTGAGAGGAAGAAAGTGACACAATCTTATAGAACTAATTAGCTAGCTGAAAAGTGTTGTATGTTCTCATTCTGACATGGTCTGACAACCATGGGATCAAGTGTGGAGCCTAGAACTAGTTCAAAAGAGTTACTAGCCTGTTTTTCATTGGCAGCTATTCCCCTAAGACAAGAAGGATAAGCTGTCATGACTGAGTTAAAGGTAAGGTTATAGTAAGTGGTGAGTTTTTGATGGTTCCCATAAACAACCAAAAGGGCAAAAAAGCTTGTCCAAATCAGTTATGCACAAATAGACAAAAAAAGCATTTTATAGTTAGGAAACCTTTGAAGAAACTTCTCCGGGTTCCAGAAGACCTCCATGTTTTGGTCCCAAAGCAGAGGTTCTTTTGCTGGGGACTTGGTCAATTCATAAAGAGGTATTGCAGCCTCAGAAAACCATTGGCTCCCATCATCTGCAATATCCAGATAAGCCTAGAAATCCTCCCACTTGTCCTTTTATAAGAGTTGAAGAAGTGTGAATAGTCTTTATTCTTTTATTCTATCAAAACTGAATGTTCTTTTTTTCTCCATAGATAGGTCATCACCTAAATAATGGACTGTAAAATTGGTAAAATTGTGATTTATCTTTTACATTATTTCCTTTTTCATCTAAGGCTGAGACCAAGTGAACGGCATCCTTTTTATAGGCTTTTTTTTTCTTTCAGCGTAGTGGGAGACTCTCTACATATTGTACCAGAGCTGAAACACAAAGGGAATTTAGATCTCTTATGTCTTGATTGTGGACCTGGGAAAAATAAGAGGGGCCTTTAGTGAACCCATGGAACATAATTATCCAGGTATATTGTTATCTTTGCTCAGTGAAGCCAAAAAGGTCTTCACGGTACTGATACATAGGCACATTGAAAAACATACAATCCACTACAATGAAATAAGTGGTTCAAAAAGAATTGATGATATTTGGGTTAGATACCACCAGTAAGTGAGGGATAACAATATTATTGATGCCCTTGATTGAACAATTCAATATATTCACTCTTTTCTTTCTTTTTTTTTCCGTTCGGTAGGACAATCTTTATTCCAGTCTCTTCTGTTATAATATATGCAAGTATCTTGAGAATAACTGAAGAGCTCAACACAAAGAGAGCAGATTGCAGACCTGTGCTGACTTACCGTGTTGGTGCAGACTGGACAAACCATGAACAGCAATATACCAAGAGATTCTCTGGGTCCTACCCTTGTTTGAAGGCTGGGCGCCAAGGATGATCAGTGCAGATCATTTCTCCAGGAAAACCCCAGAAATAAACAAAGTCCGCCCAAATGAAAAAAGAAAAAAATGGACAAAAACAGAAACAGAAGCTATTTATTCAGAGCTTGCTGGAGCAAAGAGTCAGCCACCATCACTCGGATTTGGCAGAAACTCAAGGGCAAGCAGGGGAGTGGGAAAGATTTATAATGAGAAAAAGAAGACATTGGGTATGCTCTAATTGGAGATGGCTGGCACGGGGAAGCTGGAGGCAGGTTGGGCATCTCCTATGAACGGCTGGGGAACATATTTGCTTTCTTTAGTTGGTCCCAAGTTGGAAGCAGGCATAAGAATAAGAAAGCTGGTAGTCAGTGACCAAGGTCCACTCTTTCTGGGTCGAATGTTGCTCTAATTGATGTTTGGCTTTCTGAGCTGATTTCCGTAGAGTTTGTGACTCAGAGTTCTATTGTCATACATGGTCTAGCCACTGTCCATTTGTATAACTAGCCTCTCAATCATCATTATGAGTAATGTTATCATAAAGATATTATGTTGCTAAGAATTTTTTTGCAAAGAAATAAGCAAACATTGGAGCAGAAACTTCTGAAGCATGCATCGACTGACTCCTCTTAATTTGCCCTGGAACAATATACATATAATTTTTGGCACAGATTGAGGAATAATCAAATATCATAAATATGTTTGGAAAGTCTGGCCTATAAAGACCTCTCAAAAGTCAATATTATGCATCCCTGATATCCAGGACTTCAACCCAGGGGTAACCATAACTTGTTACAAATTCCCTTATAATAATTTCCCGTGACAGGAAGGGTATCTTTGATCTACTTTGTCTTTTGTTCCGTATGTCTCATTCAAAGTCTTCTTATAGCATGGTTTCACATCTCTCTATGTAAATTTTAAATTCATGCTCATCTATCATGATGGAAATGTGTTCACATCTCCTAAAATTTGGATGCATGTCTTACTGATCTTCATTCTTGGGTGTTCCATCTGAAATTGCCATCTTTTCCACGTTTCTTTTCTTGTATGTCTGATTCCTTTTCCAAATCTTTCTGTTTCTAAATCTCTCAGTTCCCAAAATGTGGGGCACCATGGATTCCTATATTCCCATCAATTCCCCATCAATCCAGTGCCTAGGTGCAGCTAAGCTTACCTTTAAAATTATCTTAAATCTGTTTCTTCTTCTTTACTTTCTCTGACACTTCCCTAATTTAAGTTCTCACTCAATTTTAGGTAAGAGAGCACTCTCTCACTTCCCAGCCATTCTGTCTGATTCAATGTAGTTATTACCAGCAGGTAAATTTTCCTTAATGCTAGATTTGATCATTTAACTCTTCTGTTGAAAACTTGCACTTATTCTTTTTATTATTCAGAGCAAAACCCAAACTTCCTAGCTCTGTGGTACCCTGTCCTCTTCATCATCACCTAATACTTCCTTTTTCCTGTTTATTAGCTCCTCTAACTCTTAACCTGGGACTCCCTTGTTAATTTAAATGCTCAGCTCCATATGAAAGATACTGATGTACATGTCTAATCTTTCTTGTTGAACAGAAAGATTTATGAGCACTGTATCCATTTCTGACTCATCTTTTCTTCTTTACAGAACCTAGAATAATGAATAGTACTTGTTAAACAATACAAAATGAATAATTGAGTCAATAAACATTAGTAGATATGTAGGAAAAAAATGCAGTGATAGTGGCAAATTAAACTTCGATAAGTGTTATGATTGTGGCAAAATTATATGCTCTGATATCATAGTAGTTAATTTCTATAAAGTTACTGAACAGAGTTCAAATTTGAGGTGAATCCTGAATGAATGATAGGAATTTCTGCACAAGAAAAAGGGAAAACACAATGTTAATGAAGGGAAGAAAGTTCAGGAAATTTTTGATGTTCAGTTATAATGATCATGTTAGGTAAGGTAATGGAAAAGTAATGGAAAATCTATTATCACTGAATAAGTCCCTTATTTCTCCCTCGTTGCATTGTTTCCTTCTAAAGTACTGAAAGTGGGTATAGAAAAAAAATCCCACAATGAACTATGGAGAATAAAGACTAAATTAAGTGGTGCAATAATTTGAACATGTGATTTATTTTTTTTTGAACATGTGATTTAAATAGAAATATTTTTTACTACATGTGATAAACATTAGTAACTGAAGTAAAAATAACGTGAACTCTGCAGTGATGGAAAAAGACTAAAGCAGGATCTAAAATATGTTTCTTCCTGACCTAAGTTCAGGAAGGGAGTAAAAACTTATTTATTGTGGAGAGTATTGTAAGGAAGAGCTTTTAAGTTAGCACCTTAGAGTCTTTCTGATGAGATCTGTATTTTACTTTGGTATAAACAAAATACATAAGCAAGATTTGCCCCATCTTCTTTTGTCCTTATTTTAGTAAGAAGTTAATGTTGCAAAGGGTTCTTTAACTAACCTTTGAGTAACCAGAATATTCCTTGGTAAAACAAATGGGCAAGCTGGATATTACCATGAAAATAAGAGAATTTTTAGCCTTCCTAACAATGCTTGCTTTCTCACAGGTGCTGTAAACCATTGTTACTGTGCCCTGTAATGATTTTGAATGCTGCTGGCTCAAGGGAGACATGAGAAGCCAGTTGGATCAATATCTGGAGAGGAAGCTCTTGGGTAAAAACAAAATGTGTAGCTGTGATATCTGGGATTGTTTTTCCATCTTGGGAATTTTTAACCAGTGGGATTACATTTCAGGAAATGTGGAAATCGCTGTAACTCACATGAACCCAGACAGCATCCACCCAGATGGCTCAATTTATTTCATGAAAATGTAGTCACTTTTCTGAGAGGTAAGAAATGGTTCTAAGCCATCATTCTCACCTTTGTCCCAAGGTGGGTCAAGTAATACAGCATATCAGGAGGACTGAAAAATCTTTTGGCCTCTGTCCACCAGAGGATACCATGTTATTTACCACCAGACGCCTATTGGCTTGAGAACTGTAGCTATGCAACCTTCTTAAGATTAATGTCTCAATACTTTTTCATAATAGCCTGGAACAGAGAGGTGTACAAGTCTTAGGGATGCCTTTCCACCCTGCCCTGGATCAGAAAATGCATTGGCATAAATTTTACTTGTCCAGATATCTTTGAGATTCCCCCAGAAAGGATAAAAGTCAGATGAAATGTTCCTTTTTTATTAAATGTTCCCTGGCTACTCCAGCCAGGAGTGATTTAAGTGGCTATAACTGTCCAGCATGGTTTGCCCCACTTATAGGACGTTAATCACATCTCACCTTGAAGTCATTACCTGTCGGACCTCCTCACTAAATCTCTTGGCAGGTAGAGTTCTGCTTTTAACTTTGAGGCTACTGCAGCCCCGTACACAAGAGTGCTTTGCACATAATAGGCAGTCCTTATATTTTCTAAGTGTGGATTATCAAATCTTAATTTTTACTGTTTCTCTCATGACTTTCCAGAATACTGCTTCTATCGATATGATTTGCTCATGTATCTTGTGGTGTGCCTTTTCAGAATGGTTTTATTAATTTTACATGTTTGTTTGAATAGTCCTAGGCAATCTATCTTGAGAGCGCTATCTTTATTTCAGGACTGGTCATTACTGAGCTGTCTTTACCCTGGGATGGCTATTCTCCTAAGGCTGAAGTGTTGGGGAGCTCATGTGTTTAAAGGTCCAAGATCATGAACAATCCTCAGAGGGAAAGTAGGGTAATGGACCAATAATTGCAGCTGATTGTGAAAATAGACTTTCACCCCTTCATGAGATAAAAGGGAGTGTTGTTTAATTGCTATAAATGTGTCCTATCCCTTCAGGAATTGGATTCAGAAGATATTGCATCATTACACCTGGGAATCTAAATAGGGTTTTGTACTGATTGCTATTATTTTTAGATCTCTGTAACCTCTTGTCTTAATGTGCTGCTGTATGAATACTCTGGAACAATGATAATAATACCATGGAACAATCCCATTAATTCCATTAATGTCATGCCAGTATTTGTGAAAGGGGTCAGTATGGTTCGTGCACTTAAAATTCCATTTTAAAGAAAGGTCACATAGTCTGGTATGCATAAAAGGAATTATCAAACAAATTAATGAGACAGAAGCAATGTTTATTTTAATGGTCCTTGCATCTATTGTTGTATGAAGCCTTAATAAAAACAATGGGTATGATCCATGGAAAGCGAATCTGGCAAATGAGTTTCTTGCACAGTGGCGATATCAAAAAAATAATTTTATAGACAGTGACATTATTTTATAGGAAGCTCAGAATTAAATTTCTCTTCAAGAGACTTAAGTTGTAATTCTTACTTGAATACTTAGTTTTTTGCTTTTCTTTTCATGCAATTTTTCCCTACCTTATGTTTTCTACCTCTGACATTAGACAATCTACTATTTGTAGATTTCAAGGAAGTTTGTGATATAGTTTACCTTACAAAAGGTAAACAGCATAAAACAAATTATTGTGATTATTCTCACTTATACTTATCAATAGACACTTACCAAAACAGCAAGTACTGCATTAGTAGGCCACACTTTATCACAGAACAATGAAGCAAACATTGTACTAGAACTTTACTGTATTTCAATCTCTTAGTAGCTATCTGGATGCAAGTTCAAGTCACTTAATGTCTCTTTATGCTTCAGTTTTCCTATCAGTAAAATGATGGTTTTAGATTATTTTGAGGGAACATCTGTGGTGTTTATGTGTGAATATATGTACATGAGATATTGTGATTTATCAGGAATATATATTTGGTCTTTGTCCACAGGCCCTGGCTCACAGTTCCCAAAACTATGGTATCTCCTTGGAAGAGGAGATCTCCCAAAACCTTGGGAATGTCCCAAGGGTTGAGAGCAGTCAAGTGTGCCTTTTGATATGTTAATGAGGTGACTTCTGCCCCTAAGGGTGGGGCTGGTTACCTGGAGAACAAACCAAATGGTTACTGATTGGAACCGTCAGTCCCAACCTTCTGACGTGGGGGGAGGGGGAGAGGTGCTGCAAGTTGAATCAATCACCTCTGGTCAATCAATTAATTTAATCAATCATATCTATGTAATGAAACCTCCATAAAAAAGGACGAGTTTGGAGAGCTTTCTGGTTGGTGAGAATGTGGCGTTCTGGGGTGGGTGACTGTTCAGAAAGGCCACGGGAGCTGCATGTCCTTTCCCCAGACCTTGCCCTGTGCATCTCTTCCAGCTGGCTCCTCCTGAGTTCTCGCTTTGTGTAATAAACCAGTAATCTAGTGAGTAGAATATTTCTCTGGATTCTGTGAGCCACTCTAGCAAATTACGTGAACTCGAGGAGGATGTCTTGGGTATCTCCAATCCATAGTCATTCTGTCTCTTTTGGGGTTGGGAATCCAAAGTGGCAGGAGGGGACAAGTCTTCCAGGAATGAGCCCTTCACCTGTGGGGTTTGATGCCATCTCTGGGTAGAGAGTGTCAGAACACCAAGCTAGCTAGTCTCCACGAACTGCTTGTCGGTATGGGGAAGTCTCCTCTACACTCGTGTTGAAACTGGGTTCAGAAACCCTTTGAGTATGTGTCTTAATAAACTATCAAAGCTGATAACAAATAATTAACTAGGTTACATCATTAGCTGAAAAAACATTTCTTAGGAAACTTCAATCTGCTGTTGAAATAAACCAGTAAAAAGTGTTTTAAAACAAATAACGGAGAAATTCTTGTCTTTGCAGGCAAAGAACAGTTTCTGTTTAAGGGCCCCATTTAAAAAGTCAGAAACGTTTGGTTAGAGTCATTTCTGAAAGCCATTCATGCATTTTATATATGGTTCTAACCATTTCCATTGTGTTATTTCCTCTTCTTAAGAGATCAGGGTATTTAAATATTTTTTTTCCTGCAAATATTATTAAAGATAAAATTCCAATACTGCTGATTTCACACATTTTTATAAGGGAAAATTCACAGAACTTAGATAATTCACAGAAAAGTAAACAATCATGATCCATGATTTGCTCATACAGTGTTAATTTTATGAAGAATGGGAGTCTAAATATCACAATATTTACCTGTAAAATATTTTTTTCTGCATGGAAGTCAGGATTTGCTTTATTTTGGTGATTTCACCTTATCATCTAATTAGGTGGGAAAATGCTTACCCCACCCCCCCTTTCATAATAAGGGGCATGTAAGGATGTGTGCTAAATTTCATTGAAACGGAAAGGGAAGATTACTTACAAAGAGCCTGGGGCAGAGATGTCAGACACTTGCAAGCCCGATGCTATCTGGTACTCAGATTAAATTCTCTCCCATGAAACCCTGCACAAAGAGGTTTTTTTTGATAGCTTTCCTTCTATTGCAACTGCTCAAAAGAAGGAAACAAATATATAAATCTCACACCCAAGCTCTCAATAGAAAAACAACACTCTACCACCTCTATTTCATTCCCTTCCACAAAAGAAGCATGAGGGAAAACACTAAAAATCTAAGTTTTATGCTCTTGTGGGTAGTTTTTTCTCCCCCTACTTTTTCTTTGAAACTTTACCTTAAAAATACCGATGTGAGAAGAATAGTTTTAAGGTTAAGATTTGAATGAAATTATGGAGAAAATTAACTATATACTTGAGCCAATGGAGGTTTTACACTTGAAATATTTTTTCCAGAAGATTGGCTTAAAATATGTACTTACAAAGGGAGAAGAACACTTCTCATTCAGCATCCTTAGAGAAAAGCATGGATTTAGTCTGGTTTTTCACAGTGGAAAAAAAGACCAATTAACTCACAATCACTGAAGCAGCATACATTTTGGAAGGCATTCCTTATTGTATTTCAAAAAATTGATTTTTGTCTTTGAATTGATTTTCGTAGTTGCTGGCCAGTCACATCAAGACTGTGTACCCGAAACAACTGGGCAGTATTGTGAATCCAAGTATGTGAATCCAAAGTATGGTCTTAGGAAACTGACCACCAGTCTCCTGTTAGGAGATGGTGGAACATATCACTTTGTCCCAAATAGCTAATCAAAGTAAAATTGTTATCATTTTAGAATGTTTCATAGATATTCAGTTAACACATTTTTACTATTTTTATTAGAGATGTCTATTATTGAAAGTATCTTTTTCTTAATATGATCAAAACATACTATTGCTCCACATTTTAAGTGATGTGATTAACCCTCTTTTCACAGAGCTTATATTCTATTTATTTTATATTTCTCAATTTCCATCTCAGCTTATCCATCAGAATCATAACTATGTTTACTCCTACACTGGTCTCTATATTGTTGTTATGCAAAAAATGCTCTCATTAAAATAAGAATACCTGTCCTTAGCTTTTGTTATACCATTTTAATTTGACCAAGTTACAGAATATCATGTTTTAAAATTAGAATTATTAATGTCTTTCTTAGTAATGCTATGGCTTTCGAATTTTGTTTTTTAAAAAATCCCAGGTTTATATTACTGTAATTCTGCACAGATGTGAAAGGATTCATAAGTGATCTGTAAAATAAAAGATTACTGAGATAAAGCACCATTTTTTAAGATAACATGAATGAAACTTTTTTCACATTCTTCATGTGAAGATTCTGTGAAGATTTTTCCCTGAATTTTCATAAGATTCATCTGCTTCAGAAACACCTAGAGATATAGAATTCCATCACTTTTTTAATATATCTTCAATATGATTGTAATAGTTTTAAATTAATATTCCAAATACTTATAAGCTTCTCTTTGAGTGAGTTCCTTATCATTGTGATGGTTCCATACCAAAGCCAACTCCATTGGCTTGTGCTACTTTGGAGGATGGTGTCACTATTTCTGGCATATGAATGTTCTAATTTTTAAGATTTATGATTCATGAAAATACCTTACAATATTTTCCTGCTGTTGTAATAAAAAGGTCACACATACCAGATAAAATACTATTGATCATAGGTATCAGATGATTGCAAGAGAATATTGCTCATTTCTTTCTTTTCTTGAGAAAACCAAAATTATCTCTAAATTAAAAGCCATATCAGAGTATATTTGTATATACCAATAGAGTAAATATAAGTTGGTCAAATCTATGTGTTAAGTATGCACGGTTTATAAGCACTCAGCTCTCATTCTTGTTACAGGTTACCTGTGAAAAAAAATAATAAATTACTTAAGAGGAAGTTTCATTTTTCACAGCTTCAAAAATAATATTCAGGATCTAAGTAGACACTTTTCCAAAGCAGACCTATAGATGGCTGACAGACAACATGAAAAGATGCTCAGTATCAATGATCATGAGGGAAGACAAATCAAAACTGCAGTTAAGATATCACCTCACACCAGTCAGAATGGCTATCATCAAAAAGATAAGAAAAAAGTTTTGACAGGATGTGGAGCAAAGGGAACACTAATGCACTATTGGTGGGAAATTGGTGCAGCCACTATGGAAAACCATATGGTTTCTCAAAAAATTAAAAATAGGGGGTGCCTGGTTGGCTCAGTCAGTTGAGCATCTGACTCTTGGTCTCGGATCAGGTTATAATCAGGGTTGTGAGATCAAGTGCCATATTGGACTCTGTACTTAGCATGAGTTGGCTTGAAATTCTCTCTTCCAATCTTTCTGCTTCTGCCCCTTCCCCTGCTTGTGCTCTCTAAATAAATAGATCAATAGATAAAATCTTAAACAAATTAAAAATAGAACTATCTATGATCCATCAGTTCCATTGCTGGTTATTATCCAAAGAAAACAAAAACACCAATTCAAAAAATATATGTTCCCCTATGTTCATTGCGGCATTATTTATGATAGCCAAGATATGGCTATTGAGAGTTGAGTGGATAAAGATGTAGTATATACACAATGGGATATTTTCAGCTATAAAAAAGAATGAAATCTTGCCATTTGTGACTACATGGATGGACCTTAAGGGTACTATGCTGAGTGGAATGAGTCAGAGAAAGACAAATACCGTATGATCTCACTTATATGTGGAATCTACACAACAAGAACAAAACCCCCCAAATAAACAAACAAAAAACCAAACTCCTTGATATAGAGAACAAACTAGTGGTTGTCAGAGGTGGGAGTGGGTGATGGTGAAACAGGTCAAGGGGGTCAAAATGTACAAACTTCCAATTATAAAATAATTAAGTCATGGGAAAGTAATGTACACAGTGGTGACTGTAGTTAATAATATTGTATTGCATATCTGAAAGTTGCTAAGAGAGCAAATCTTAAAAGTTGTCATCATAAGAAAAACAATTTTGTAACTATATATGGTGATTGATGTTAACTAGACTTATTATGGTGATCATTCCACAATATATACAAATATTGAACCATGTCATACACCTGAAACTAATACAATGTTATATGTCAATTATACTTCAATTGAAAAAATAATATTTACATGACTAAGAAAACTGAACATAAAAAGAATTAGTAAAGCCATTATATCTTTTATAAATTTTGAGCAAGAATGGTGAGTGCTGTGAAATGTGTAAGCCTGATGATTCACAGACCTGTACCCCTGGGGCAAATAATTCATTATATGTTAATAAAAATTTTTTTTAAATTTTAAAAAATAAATTTTGAGCAAAAGCATTCGAAACTAAGGAACTCTTGCAAAAGTCGACATCGATTTATTATTTAGGGCAGAAGCACATTAAGGCATCACCAGGGGAAGATGTCAAAGGAATCTTAAAAAGTCATTTATGCAAATATGAAAATCAATTATCCCAACTCTTTCTGGAGTATTTTGAATTTTTGCCATTCTGAACATTTTTAAAAGAGTTAGTGTTTGAGGGACCTCTTTGTTCAAAAATTTAGATGCCATAATGGTGAAGAGTGAATTTGTTCTCTTCTACAAACAATAAGAAACTCTAACTATAAAGACTATTCTTTTCAAAGATGTTCAAAATGGGTTTTAAATAATTTGAAAATCCCATGGCTTACCGCACATTAAATGTTCATGATCCCTTGGTGTAAAGAGCTGCATTGGTATTCATATATGCAAGTAAATGTATATCCATACAAACTTTGTTTTCTAATTTATATTAACTTTTAGTCTAAAATCATGAATTTTGTTTCTGATAGAATTGCAAGTACATAAAACTGTAGAAACCCCATTTCCAATGAAAAGGCTCCTGATTTTCACTGAAACATTTAATGGACTGTTGAAAACTGGAGATGTCAGTGGTCTGAAACCACATACATATTTGTTGTTTTTTTCTGTATAGTTCATTTATTTCAGTTTCTATCGCTCCTTATTGCTTGGGATTAGCCAGGCGAATAGAACATCTATTTCTCTTTATTTGGATCAAAAATTGTGCGAGGAATAGCAGGAATGGTGAATGAGGAGCAATTTTCTCAGGAAGCATCTCCTAGGGGAATGGTTTGCAGACTTCAGCAACTCTTGTTGGTGAAGGAACCTCATGGGATTTTATGTCCTTCATCCCCCCCAAAAGCCTCCGTTAGCTGAACTCAGAGTTCTATCTTAATCATCCAGAGGGGGGAAATATGAATGGAAATATTGGAATTGACTTTAGATATTTGAATTCCATAATGCATGATTTTAGTCCAAGTTGACTTTTGACTTAAGAATATCACAGTTCCGGAGCACCTGGCTGGCTCGGTTGTTAGAGCACGCGACTCGTGAATTCAAGCCCCATGTCAGGCATAAAGCCTACTCAAGAAAAAGTCACAATTCTGTACGCATAGGTTCTTTCTGTAGCAAAATGTCATGTTACAAATAAGCACACCTTGATTTCAACGAAATGTGAACACATAAATATTTAAACAAATAGTCAAATGAACAAAAATCGATGGTGACTCTGACTCTAAGGTAATGTATTTTAATGACAACTCAGTAGAGGTGAAGACTTTCTCGCTGGGTTCCTTCAGGAAACACTCTGCAAAAATTTGTTGACCAGGAGTGAAATGACCCATCCGAAGTCCCGTCCCCTCCCTTTGGACCCTAAGCTTTTAAACCAATGCATAAAAACCACTCTATATATTTTCTGCGAAAATTGTAGCTAATGCCTATGTACTTAGGACCAGTGAAGTTTTGTTCATTAAGTGTGGAATTCAATTTAGAGAGAGTGTTTTTGTTTTGTTTTTTTGTGTGTTTTTTTTTTTTTTTAAAAAAGAAGGCTGTGAGGTGCTGCAAAGCAGTAGCCAAGCCTACAGCAGGCATGACCTGGGAAAATCGAAGGTTTTGGAATTTCGCTTAAAAAAAAAAAGCAAAGAAAAAACATTAAAACAAGCAGTAAAGAATTGTGGACAAACGACTTCTATGCTGGAGATAAACCCAACATGATAAAGGGTGTCAGTCTGCTCTAGGAAAGACAACTGAAATTAGTGCCTGTGGGCTTGCCTGTCTGCAGAAAACATTTTGCAGTGTTTGGGCTGTTTTTTTGTTTTTTGGGTTTTTTTTTAAATTTTATTCATTTATTTGAGAGAGAGAGTGTGCGAGAGAGCGCCAGTGGGGATGGGGGAAGGGCAGAAGGAGAGGGAGATGTAGAGTCCCGGCTGAGCAGGGAGCCTGATGACTTGGGACTGGATCCCAGGACCCCAAGATCATGACCTGAGCAGAAGTCAGACACAACCAACTGAACCCTCCAGGCGCCCCTGGCCTGCTTTTAGCCACATCACTTAAAAATTAAATAACATATTTCATATTTAAATTTGTATATTAACTATAATTAGACAATATTTAACCTGTTACCTTTGGAGTACTACTATTTTTCAACCTCAGCACATACTTGATTTTCTAAGAGCAAACACAAATAATGTTCTGATACCAGTCACAAAAACCTACATTAGAGACTCGCTCAAGGCACGCAGTGTGATTTTTTTTTCAATAGACATTTTCTATTTCTAAGATCACAGGATAGTACAAGTTTTGATGTCAAATTCATCTGTATTTACATTTGGACTTCATAATTTCTTCTGTGGGAGTTTTATTCATCATTTGCTAAGATTTACACTTAGGTACCTTCTATTTTATGTTGTTCTATGGATGAGAATATTATTTTGTTAAACAAATTTTCTAATTGTTCCAGTTGATTCATGAAACGCTACCTATTTTTACATATTGATCTTATAACCAGTAGCACTGTTGAAACATAGAAATTGACTCAGTTTGCCTCTAGGACTCTCCTAAATAAACATATTTTCTCTTAATGATGATGGTTTTATTTTTTTCTTTCCAGTCTCCAATATTTTATCAATTTTAAACTGTTATTGTACAGGATAGTCTTTATTTCTTCTCATGTTTATACTATTGGCCAGAGTGGTCACCATTGTTTTGTTTCTGAGTTCAAAATAAATGCTTCAAACATTTTCCCATTAAGTATGGTGTTGGCTATAGATTTTAATGAATACACTTATTGTCATAAGGAAGTTCTTAGTTTGCAACTTCTCATAAATGTGTGTTGAGTCTTTCCAAGTAATTTCCCCACCTCTTATGGGGGTTTTATTATGATTATTTTCACGAGTTTTTTTCTATTGATTGTGTTACTATGATTAACTGTGTTAATGGATTCCTAAATGTTTAGCTACCTCTGCCTTCCTCAAAAAAACTTTAACTTGTTCATATAATTTTTTAAAGTAAAAAGTGCATTGTTGAATGTAGCTTCCTGATTTTAATTTACATTTTTTGATACATTTTTATACATGAATCTGACTATAATATGTGAATTTATGTTTGTTTTTCTCCTGGAAAGATTTTTGATTGATTGGTTATCATCTGTTCTCTTTTATTGTTTGATTTCAAAGAAATAACCATTGGAATCTTGTATCAATCTTACTAAAAATTTTTTATTTTTTTTGCCACTTTCTGCTTTAACCTTTACTAATTCATTCCTTACGTTTTTCTCAGGCTTAGTTGAGTTCTGCTTCTAGCTTTTTTTTTTTTTTTAGAGAGAGAGAGCACACAAGCAGGGAAAGAGGAGAGAGCATGAGAGAGCATTAATGGGGGGGTGAGGGAGAAGCAGATCCCTGCTGAGCAGGGAGTCTGGCAGGGGAATCCATCTCAGGACTCTAGGACAACAACCTGAGCTGAAGGCAGATGCTTAACCCACTGAGCCACACAGGTACCCTGTTTTATTGATTTTAAAGTAATAGCTTTCTATCTACCATGTTTGGCTGAAAAACTATAAATGGACTTTCGGGTGAATATTATGTTATTTACTTAATATCTTAAAGGTTTTTCTCTCACATATTACTTTAAACTTCAAATTTAGCCAGCGTGTAAATACTCAGTATTTACATAATTCATAGATGTTAATTTAAATTTATAAAAATTACACCCAATTATATTATTTTGCATACAAAAATGGCTCTAATTTGTAATCATTTATTGGTTTCCAGGAATGTATAATTCTCATTTTGCAATTATCAAAATCATCGGGCATTTTATTTACTTTCCAGGAAGCTAGAGTAGAGCCTGATTTCAATCATGTTCAATATTATTCACAGTGAAGTCATTTTGCTGTTTTGATACCTGAATATCCATGGAAAAAAGATGAGACATCATGACTTCTGTTGGAAGAAAATAATAATAATGATTAAAATTTTGGTGATTTCTACAACATTTTTTTATCTGAAGATGAAGTTACAACTTAAGGTTATCTATTTCAAATAATTTGAATTCTTGCATGTATTCTATGTATTTAGAAAGACGTGCAATCATTTAATAAATTTTGATTTTATGTAGGTTGTATTATTTTACTTATGTTGAGTTACAATTTGAAATAATTCAGGCCCAACCAGAATTAAACATAAAGGGACAGTTGAAGTTCTTCTCTCTCCTTACAGATAACTAGATCCTATCTTTGGCATTAGCTTTTCATATATACATTTATATTTTACATATACTAAAGCTTTATTTTTTTTTCTGTATTCTACCATTTATCCTCTCAAATTTTGTTTATTAATGTGAGTGCATGTGGCTTCAATATATTAACTTTCAGCATATGTTATTATTTTGCAAGAATATATCACATTTTATTATCTATTCACCTGCTGATGAGCACTAATATTGTTTCTGATATTTTCCAAAGATAAGTGAAACTGTTATGAGCATTTGTATACATGTCACTCGTTCACATGACTGAGAGATTCTTTAGGACATACCAATGTCCAGAATTTCTGAGGTTATTGTGTATGAGCATTTAAAAACTTCTGGATATTGTCAAACTGGCTATCAAAGATCAAGTATCCATTAATACTCCCAAAAGCTGACATAGAGATCTGATTGCTAACTTATACTCATTAACACATGGAATCTTCGGCAATCTACTTAGCATTAAATTATTTTGTTTCTCCAGTATGGACTTGTCTTTGGTTACTGAGGGGTGGAACAACTTTTCAAATGTTCCTCAGCCATTTGGATTTCCTCCATGTGAATTGACTGATGAATATTTTGTCCATTTTTTTTTCTATTGGATTGTTTGTTGTTCTATTTTTAGGAGTTCTTTATTATTTTGAGAAATAAATTATTTGTGGAAGTATGCATTACAAATATCTTAGTCTGAAAGTTCCCTTTTTGAAAGAGGACTTTGGCTGCCTCCATTTTGACCTGGAACTTTCTAGCTGGGTTTTCCTTTCTAGCTGGTGCCTCAGCTCAAGTAGAAAACCCGGAGTGAAGCATCCCAAGATGGCAGCAGGGACTGCTGGAGCCCGCAAGATTCCGTCTGTGATTGATGCCAAGACAATGGTCCATTTAACCTTCTCTGCCTACCCACATGGACCCAACCGCAACACCCAATGTTGCTCCACATTTTCCTTCTATAAACCTATAGCTATTTTCCACACTTGGGCCATCTTCCTGATGTTGTTTGTTGATGTTGGCCTTACTGAGATAAATTCTTTTCTTGTTTCACCACCGCTCATTTCTCTGCCTTTGGATTTTGTCAGCAGAGGGTGGCCAAACCTGGTCTGCTTGGAAGCCTGGAGTCGGGCGTTCTTACAAGCAGGCTACATTTTTATGTTTTGAAGATGTCTTTTTAGGCAAAGATGTTTTTAATTTTATTGTTATTGCTCATGTTTTGCCTGTGTCTTCTTTAAAAAAAAAATGTCCTATCTAAAGGCCATGAAAATATTATCCACATCCTAATTTTTTCAGAAGTTTGTCTATAATTATGAATTTATTTGCGTGTGGCTGATATCTTAACAGATGTTAGTATTCCAATCTGTGCACATGGCAACCTTTCAAGTTAGTACTTCTATTTTTTATTTTTTGAAAGATTTATTTTTTTCATGAGAGAGAAAGAAAGCTTGCACAGCTGTGAGGCATGGGGATTAGGGGCAGAGGGAGAGGGAGAGAGAGAATCCTCAAGCAGACTCCCCACTGAGGGGAGAGCCTGATGTTGGGCTCAATTCCAGGACCCTGAGATCATGACCCTGAGATCAATGATCATTTCCTGAGTGGAAACCAGGAATCAGAAGTCAGTCAACGGAGATACCCGGGTACTTTTGAAATGTGTGATTTATCTCCGTAAGATGCATGTAGACCTTTTGTCATGTCTATTCATAGCTATTTTATGTTTTATTGCTGTTGTAAGTGGCATTTAAAAATTATGTT